>VZSZ01000325.1:251243-281224 GCA_013398815.1 Ibidorhyncha struthersii
GCAAACGGCCATCGGGAGACGTACAGCCCGCGCTCAATTTAAGCATAAAAATTATTTGACAGGGCCCGGTGTAAGCACTCGGGGTAAATCATCTTTATTTCGGAAAGAGGGGTAACCGTTATACAACGGTCAGCTGGTTTTGCAACAATAAAGCCCAAACCGCCGCTCGTTTGCAAAAATCTGACCGCTGATGCTACCACAGTCACTCCAGGTGTTTATTAAACACATTTCTTGAGCTTCATAGCTTAAAGGCTGCTGTTTATGAGGTGAGTTTCAAAGACCGTACATTGCAGCGCCATGTAAACCAATTTTATCCTACTTGGCATACCACAATTCTTCATTTCAGTTAGGAGTAGGAAGAAGAAGAGACATTTGCGAACAATTTAAAACGGCTTCTAAAAAATTCCCACTCTTCAAGAGTTGTCATTATCCCACATCCCAGCCACCGAAAGAGTCAGGGATAAAAGCTAGAAAGCACACGCAGCGCTCTGCAACCTGAAGTTCTTTGAAAATCATTTAGAAACATTAAATATATCTAAGTGAGCATGCTGCGTTTCATACAAAAAAAACCCTTGAGTATTGGTTTGGGGGAAGATTTTTCCCATCCCTTCCTAGTCATTAACAGGGATTGGCTCAGTACCGATAACAAATCATGGCGTTTCCTTGGTCAGCATCATATTTTTCGAGGGCTAGAGCAGGTTTTTCGCCTCGGAGTACAGCTCGAAGACAAAGCTCTGCTGTTCCACCACTCCAAGAAGAACTTCTGCTCTTGGAGCCCAAGGGCAGTGGTGGCTCAGTGGAGTCCCAAGCTGAGAACTGAGGTCCACTGCAGTGGATTTTACACATTTCTTTCCTCAGCATCTTCCGCCCTCCTTCCCCCGGGTAAGGGTTCGTTCCTCCGAAAGTCGGTATTTCAAGAGGAAAGTGGCCTGGGTGGGGCTCACCGGGAAACCAGCAGGTAAATTCTGTTTAGATTGCTGATGTGTCAGAGCTGAAACATTCCGGTACATTTAAATAGATGTTTCAACAGTAACACTAATTTAGTCTTGTTTCTTCTGCTCTTAGCCTTCTTTAAGAGGATGGATGGATGTCCACATCTCTCCAACTGCCATTGGGGCTCAGAGCCTGTGCAAGAGGACCCCCAGCTCCCATGACTCAAACATACACCTGCTGTGCCACAATTACTGCCCAACAGAACGTTTTTTGGTCAGAAAGGGATGTCTGTTGATTTGGCAACCTGATTCTGAAGCTTTTGGCTGGAAAACATTAAACTACCGAAGTAATTATTTACGCGCAAAGTAAGTATTAAAACAAAACCCGTCTGCATTACAAGAATACCATTTCACCATGATTAGCTCACTAACTTTTTTGTTAATAAGCAACATGAGACAGACTGCACATCCAGTCCCTTGCTTCTTAACGCATTGATACAGTCACTGACTCTACCAGAAAAGAATCTTCTTCAGTAAGCGAAGACACAAGCAGGTTTCCTATCACTTTATCGCGATAACCTACTATGGTTACTGACGTAATCAATACTCTCTACAGGCAGGCTTTTGAAAAAGTAGAGGTCACGAGTTTTTAAACAATAGTTTAGAACTTGGAAAGGTTTCAAGATGTTTGTCCATATCTATACATCTGTAGATATACTGGTGTCTTAACACACAGTATTTTCGTTAAAATGTTCTTGAAGTTAATTTTTTTTTTTTTAGATAAGAAACCCGTTTGAAGACTACAACGTCATAATTCAGTCTTCAGGGATGTAGGACTATGTTTGTAATGCAGCCACACTTCCAGCCAGTTAAGAGTGATGGAGCTTTTGCCTGCAGTATGCACGCAGGACTTAATGATATACGTGTATACGCAACTTTCTCTTCAGTGACATAAGTGGTTAGGTAGAACTTAGAAGAGGCTTAATCCAAGTGCAGATTATGGTTCCAATTCAGCAAACGATTAAAGCACGAAGCGTGAGAACCTAACCTGTCCGAGATTACCTAAAAGCTCCACAGAAGTCCTAGGAACAGTTTCTGCTGCCTGCTCTGCACAGCCGTAAAATTTCTCCTTGGCAAAACCCACTGAAATCTCGACATCAAGGATGGGAACGGGACCCACAGTGCAGCTGCCAGAGACTGAGTAACCTCTGGTAGACCCCCAAGGCTCAGTTACTGGTACGCCTGCGTCTCTAGGAAAGGTCCGGGATCAGGCAGCTGAGACGGTGGCCGCTGGCCTACTCCCCTTATATAAAAAAATAAGCACAAGGCATAGAGTTATACTGACCCTACAATGAGTATTTAAGTGCTTAAAGATAACTGCTTGCCTGCTGTGATAGAACAGAGCTGAAAAGAGAACACATCATTTGGTATCTTTGCTCAAATCCTACTCTCACGTTAATTCAAATGAGCTTCCGGCTCCCGCTGTAGTACCCGGAGGACAGTTGCTCACATCAAAAACCATCAGAGCTGAAAGAGACGTAGTACTCACCGATCCTCCACCAGAACATTGCTAACAATCTTCAGGTTTGAGACAGAAATAGCAAGCATTTTTCTCAGCCTTGTCTATAGATAGATACTGTATCAACCTCTCATTCACCGTTGTAATTTAGCCCTTCCTGTGGTGGTCCTTCACAAACCACTTTCCAGCTGGCTCAAACCAGCTCCACGGAATATAAAATGTATGCCCCCATTAAAGCAACATTTCATTCTTATGACTTCTTCAATCAACTCAAGAACTGTTATTTGCATACATCTCATTAAAATTCATTGTTTTATGAAAAGATTGCATTCTAAAACTGTTTTAAAAGCATGAACTATAACAAATATTAAAACATATCGGCATCCATGGACAGGAAATCTCAAAAGACCAGATCCTAGTTAAGAAGCAATTACTATATTAAAATCGGCATTTTATTTCCTACATAGCACTGTAATTGTTCCTAGATATATTTGACTATCCAAATAGGAAAAGACCTACTGTTCAGCCTTTCTGAATATCACTAATAATTACAGATCCTTCTGATCCTTGTTCAATTTCTGTAATCACTTGGTGGTATATTTAAATGAATCAGGCTCTATTATGAAGGCAAATTGGACCGCTGTAATCATAAAGAAAGCATCATCTATCAATAAAAAAAACCCTATAAGGTCTCCAGTGTAAAAAGACTGTATTTTTTTTCGTATTGATTGGTCAACTTGCTTAAATGCAAAGCAGTTGGTAAACAGAATGAATATTTGTAGGTGAGTATGCTGAAGTTTAGACTAGTTGACATTTTTCCAACATTCCAAGTGACCACAAGCCTGGAAATAACCCCTGATGTCCGATTCCCAAGATATCCCTATCACTACCTACCTGAGACACAACCTGCAGAAAAATGAACTGGAATTCAAACATAAAGAGTTAATTTTATTCAGGGTCAGACTTGTTTGTAGTTCCTCCAGCTACTGAACACTGAGTACAACTCCAGCTATTGGCTTTGGATTTTCAGGTTCTCATCAATAACTCTGATCAATTTTCTGTACTGTGGATTCAATCAGATACTTGGCAAAGATGCTGACAGTTCTATGTAGATTGCATAGACTAATGAGTTGATTTAAGTATTTAAGATGTGGCATACGTTTAAATAAAACAATCACAAAATCATTTTAGAAATATTTTCTATGGTGTGTTTGGGAAAATTTTGTCACAGATAGTATATATTTCACAGTTACTATTTTTCACAGTTGTCCTTCAAGACACGTTACTCATCACAAGCAGTACAGCCGTAAAATGGGATAGAAAAGATGAGAAAAGTAACTCTGATTTTCTTAAAAGCAAATATTTAAAAATTTTAAAAGGAAAGCCTGAAGCCCTTTTGTAATTAGAGATGAAAGTGTCTTAACCTAATAAAAGTAGTTCCCTCATGTTTTACAGCAGTGTTAAAGATGCTGCTGAATTCCTGGAGCAATTTCCACACTATCCCCATCCCATATTTAGTATTTTACTTTTATATAGTTTAGTAAAAAAGCAATAGTGAAGGTATCACTGCCTAATCTCAAATATGAAATCTTACTAAAATTATATTAAGCTGCTTTTTAGCTGTTTGTACATACAGTTTTAAATTAATTTTAGCTGCATTTTAAATAAAGGTGAAAAAGAGCCTGAAATAGAGACAGTCTCATTATTTTCCTTTTATATTTGCTTGGTTACCAATGGGATTCATTAACATATCATGTATTACAACACCTATATATTTTGTCACTTATCCCAAGAAAACATTTCAAATTTTATGATATATTGAGCAGCGATTAAATCATCTGAACTATAGTATGGATGAGTGTTCTGTTTTCAGATCTTTAGGACAGGATTTCAGAGAAAAAGGTGAACTCAAGCTCATGAATACATAGTAGATACGACTGTCTGTCCTGGTTTGAGTGAGAACGAGTGCTTAAATGCCCAGTTTTAACAGAAAACAGCAAAACTTCAAAAAAAAAAAAACCCTAACACACAAATAAATAAGTCTCTTAAAGGTTATCCTCCCAATTGAAATATCACCAAGACATCAACTGTAACCTAAAGTGAAACAAAAAATGAGAAATTACTACTGAAGTGCATTATGCTTTCAGAGTATGCCAAGGATATTGCCAAGACAATTAATCGTTTATCTGGTCAATTTGTACTTGAAAGTTTTCCAGTCCTGATTGTGTCATGCACTGACAGCTCCATTAAATAGCTACATTAATTCATAGACCTGAGCAGACATTCAGATTAAGTTGATTTAAGTTCCGAAGAACATCCCAGGCCACCTAATTTCCAGCACCCCCCAAAACTCAAGTTTTGTCTCCATTCCGAACTGCAGATCCCTACAAGCCTGAGTTCCCGTGAATGTCAAATGTCAGTCTGAGCAGTAATTCTCTGTCAAAATGCACAGAGGCCTGAAGACATGCTAACAGTGCCTGAATTTTAAGAACTTACAGCAAGAAATTAGGAACTTTAAAAGAAATTTTCTGCTCCCCAATTTATTGGAAAAACACACTTGGCAGCATAAGTTATGAAGTCTTATTGTATATTCTACACGTGTATAGGAGTATAAATATGAGACTGATAGCTACATAATGAAAAGGAAATGTTTTCCTGTAATTTTTTACAAGAGTAGGGACATTAGAATTCTAAAATTAAAATCTTATTAACTTTGCAGTAACAGGTTCTTCACATATTACGTTTTACAGAGGTAGCAAATAGACAAATACCCAGATACAAAGTTCTTCCCCCTGCTTAGACACCAACAATCAGCTCCTCTAGGCTGAAAGGATGTATTTCTCCAACATCACTGTTAGACGTTTCAGAAGATGAGCTGTCACTCAGCCTCCAAGCCTCTTCTTTCCTCCATTTATAACATGTAAATCCCAAATTTTCCCCTTCATTTTTATCCTTCATCGCCTTCTCCTTACCTATAACCTAAAGTCATATCCCTGAGCTATTTGCCAGCGTTCTGCCAAATTGCATTTTCTCACCGGCAGCCCTCCCTCTTCCTTAAACCACTGCTTCAGGTTTGCAGCTCCTTGACAGCAGCTGCAGGAAAGGCTCAGGCCCATTGTCATGGTTTCAGCTGGGATGGAGGTGACTTTCTTGCCAGCAGCTGGTGTGGTGCTGTGGTTTGGATTTGGGATGGGAATAGTGCGATAGCGCACTGGTGGGTTTGGTTGTTGCTGCTCTCTCAAGGCCTTTTCTGCTCCTCACCCCACCCCACCAGCGATGGGCTGGCGGGCACAAGGGGTTGGGAGGGGACACAGCCGGGACAGCTGACCCCAACTGACCACAGGGGTAGTCCATGCCACATGACATCATGCTCAATATGTAAAGTTGGAGAAGAAGAAGGAAGGGGGGGGGACGTTTGGAGTGATGGCATCTGTCTTCCCAAGTCACCGTTACACGTGACGGAGCCCCGCTTTCCCGGGAATGGCTGAACACCCGCCTGCCTATGGGAAACGGGATGAATTCCTTGTTTTGCTTTGCTTGTGCGTGCAGCTTTTGCTTTACCTATTAAACTGTCTTTGTCTCAACTCTCAAGTTTTTCCTCACTTTTCGGTTTCTCTCTCCCATCCAAACTGGGGGGGGTGAGTGAGTGGCTGCGTGGTCCTAGTTGCTGGCTGGGGTTAAACCATGACATCCATGTATCCCCATTTGGCCATCTACTCCTGTCCCTTCATTTCTAAAGCCTGCTTCATATAATTTCTTTGCACGCACCTTGTCACCACTACATTTATAGACTACTCTTTCATACTTTAGTAATTGGGACATGCATTCCTTTGCTCTTATTCAAGAAACAATTCATAACTTCTAATCACCACAGTTATAGAATATCAATTGTGAGAAACGGAAAAAAAAAATTGATAGGAAGAAGAGTTTGCTGGTGGGAAAGTGGAGCAGGAGCATGGATTTTCAAGTGTTGCCCACAATTCTTGGCACAAATGCTTTTACAAGACCCCTGGAGCTCCTCATCAATCCTATTTCAGGCCCGCTTGGAACAAAAGCCCAAACCAACAGGAATCAATTCAAACCTTTCTATTCCTGTGCAACTTGAAATACATAGAGATAGCGGAGTCATTGCTAAAAATTGAGGCGTGGTTTTGGGTTTTTCTTTAAGATCCATTTGTTGATATTCCCTTTTCCCTGTAACCTCTCTCTCTTTCAACCAACTGCATGTTTTTGTATTTTTGTACCCCGTGAACTACCACCCAACAAACTATAAGTCTGTTTCTTAAAATGCCTCGTTGACCAATCTAATTTTGTTCATTCTGGCACAGGAAAAACAAAGAAGTAATGAAGTAACAAAATCAGCGCCAACTGATGTCTTCCCAGCTCCCCCACCCCATACTTTCAACGTTGCGCGATGCTGAGAGCCAGATGATAACCAGCTGACTAAAAATAGAGAACACTTCCCTAGACACACAACCATGCTGGTGGCTCTCAACTCAAAGTTGTTCTTGCCTGATTAGATTGGCTCATTAAGTGATAGAAAGCTCGCTGGGCTAGTCCTATCTGCCTCTGACACTCCTCAGGGCTAACCAGAGGACGTTTGAAAGTCTGCTCTTCCTCACAGACTAGAATTCACACACCTTGTATGTAGGGTTTTGCTCTCCTGCACAGTCCTCCTGGAAAAATAACTATTCAAAATCTCAGCTCAGAGGCATCTGAAGGAAACGCCATCAGCTATGATACTTCAGACCATCATTCGGTAAAACCAACAAGATTTGGGAGGAGTAGATGAGTAAGAGCATCAGTAGCAAATGGGTATGATAAAGCTAGTAACCCATCATATTTTCCATTTTTCAAGTTCTTTGAAGCCAGGAAGTTTTAAATAAACTCCTTGTAAAGTGGGCTTACATTTTATCAATTCTGAGAACTTGGCAGCACCTCTTTATGCCAGATGAGGTCACGAATCAATCTCAGAACACTTCTGACAAAGTATAAATACCAGAGCAGGGTATGTCTAAGTCACACTGACATGTCTGGCTGGCATAACTACAATAGCAAAGTTGATAAGGTACCAACCAGCTTATCCACAGCATTCTTTTCATGAAGAGGTCATTTCTTCTTTTGTGCTAGGAAATGAAACAATGCCAAAGCATTCCAGAACTGTTTAAACAAATAACAGCAGCATCTACCTCCGCTTAGAGGTTAACAGTTAACACTTTTTTTTGTAGCTTATTTATTTTCTTTAGAGTGTAACATAATACATTAGGAACTTTAGCAGATCAGCTGCCAAATACATCCTTTATCCTAGGAAGTGAAGCAAATTTTAGTGACAAGACTCCTACATTCCAATTGCCTTCCAGCTTGAACTGTGGTTGGTCGTCTTAAACTTGACATTCACTTCCCTTTTTCCTTAAGTGATTTTCAGCTCTGTCTTAATTTTTGGTCTTGAACAGTGTTAAAGCAGTAGGTTTAAAATTATGAAATGGGATTATTTTAAAAAAGTCTGCTGCCAGTTTTCCATCAAGTACCCCACTTACATCTAAGGAGATTATAGAAACTGAAACTGGACTTAGCATTCAAGAGGGGAAAGCTGAACCATTCAGAGAGGAATGTGATCCTTCCCCTGCATCCAGTTCTGGGCTTCCCTGTAGAGGAGAGGCATTGACATCTCTGTCACAGGAGGTATTCAAAAGCCTTCTGGACATCATCCTGGACAATTGGCTCTAGGTGGCCCTGCTTGAGCAGGAGGGTTGGACCAGACAATCTGCAGAGGTCCCTGCCAACCTCAACCATTCTGTGATACAACAAAAAACAATTGCCCAAGATTTTGCTTTTCAATTAATATTGGTACTTATTCCCCTCTGGCACAAAAACTTAGGTCTTTGATTTTTCCAAATAGGAGCAGACGCAGCTCAGCAGAAACATGGAAGGCAATATCAGAATCTCCAATATGAGAACATTTGGAGACTACAATCCCCTAGCATTTAGCTTTAGGGAGGCAGCAGTGAAGAGTTTGCGCAGCATCACTTTCTGAAACAAGCTGCAGATGTAGTGTGGGAGGAAAAGAACAACTGTATTCACACACAAGAGGAAAGAAAACACGACGACTCAAATGTATTCCAGATTTTGAAGCTCATAACACTGATGTTGTTTCTATAGCAACTAATATACTTCAAAGCAGGGAAAAACCAGGGTGAGGATTTTAAAGGACAGCACCACGTACAGATTAAAAGCGGATACTGCCTATGAACTGATGATCTGAGGTTTGGATTGATGAACTTACACAGTTTTATCACAAGAAGTATCACTTGTTAAGGAGTCAAGATCCAATGAAACTACCCTACTAATAAAATAAGGGTGAAAGAGTGAAAACAGCATAGTAAACCACCCCTGGTACTTGACAGCCTGTCTCCCAACCCTTTAGCAGCCTGAATCCAAGACGAACGGTGCACTACAATGTAGTCGTGCCTCGTACACTCACCACTCACTGTCAAAGGGGGTTTCCAACATTATCTCCCTCTGTGGTCAAAATAACTGACCTACGTGACCCCAAGGAAAGACAGGATACAGTAGATAAGCAGCAACACACATTGCACTAAGCTGAGTGAGATGATCCATTTGGTTTGCAAAAGGGTTTACCTTTTTATAACTTCCTTATCCATGCAGCTGAGAGAGTTGATGTAATTGGCCTTTCCATGAAAAATACAAGCAAAGGAGAGAACTTATACTTATTGAGCTTAGGGAAGATAAAGGAAGACAATATCCATTTGAGAAATAGTATTTAGCATTGGAAAAATGCTGGGTACAGAGAAGATGGTACTGTAATTCTGCTGGATCAAAGCCTTAATCGGTTTCTCTCACAATAAATAGTGACAGGCATATGACTGCAACTGATTTAATATCCAGCCGAACCCCTCCCCCGAAAGACTAAACCCCTGTATACAATTCCCCTATTTTCACAATTTCTGAGAAATGAAAGAACATCAGCTTGTAATTTAAGTGCTGCCCAGACTCAATAAATGGCTTTTGCATCAAAGGTAGAAAAAGGTTGTGAACTGTAAATTTCTGTACTACATCAGGCTACATGTGATGGTTAGTACAACTTCAGAATTTTCAACCACATAAAAGTTACGTGGGAGGCAAAATCCAGTTTCAGGTTATTTAGCCACTTAATACAGCTGTGTGCATCCAGTTTCATCCTCACACAGGGCAAGGGGCATGGCCAAAGGAATTTAGAACGACAGGTGCCAGACTTCTACCCTTTGCAGCTGACTTTTTCAAGAATAGGATTGCAAAGACTTTCTTGCTTATCATGAAAAGGAAACATCATGGAAAGATCAGTCTGAAGCTAAGTTTCAGAAGAGTGTTAACAAACACTCTTAGGATCTTCAGAGCTACGCAATTAGTGTCTATGAAGTGAAATAAGTTCAGTGTACCGTTTTCAAATATTTGGTTTGGTGCAGTAGTAATTTTCAAGTCCTGTGCCGATAATCAACAGGGAAAGTCCTCATCTGGAATTTCCTTCAAGTACCTTTTCCTTTTAGAAATTGGTACCCTGACATTCATACAAGAGGTAGAATACATAAAAACCCAAATCTCCAGTAGTTTCCCAGCTGATAAAATTGAGTACTCTGGAATTATGCAGAAAATTCTGGCACTGGGCCGCTAATTTTACTAATGTTACGAGAACAAAATAAGGAAAAGCATGATGTTTTTTTTTCCCCCACAGTGGAGGAGAGGATGTAGGTGGGGAGTATAATCGACACTAATTATTTGTAGGAAAGGTCAGGGTTACCTTTTAGCAACTGCATGAGGCAGCTGATTATCTGTCACATCTCTGGAGCACAGTCACGAAACTGTCAGTGACTAAAGGACGCACAGGCCTTGGCTAGCAATCAGACTTGGCAGCGTTCAACAACACAGCGCAGCAGATGTCTTTTTAAAAGAGGTAAATTGTCAGACATTAGATAGCGTAACACTAGATCTCTGCAACGCTGAAAAAAACTTCAGTAAAAGACTCCTGTTTAAGCACCTAAGAGGTGACTTGGTAGTATGATCTTCTCTGCATTTGAAGAGCTAAAAAAGAGCGCCTGCATCACAAAATTCCAGCTCGGTTTTGAACTCTCTCAGGAATTCTTCAGTTTCTAGAGGACACGTATTTTTGTTGTTACAAATAACCTCAATTTGAACAAAAACTGCATATAGAATGTGTAAGACAGACATCTGTGTCAAAATGTCTAGAAAACAGAGAACAGACTGCATAGTTTTAAAAACTAAACTACCTCAAAGGTTTGGGAATTTGCTTGCCAGAGTCTCAGGAAACACGCCCTTAAAAGATGAAAACCGTCATACCATATCATAGCTATTATCATTGCTGAAAAACCCAGACTGAGACCTGATACATCTTATTTGGGAACTGATTTGTTACCAGGATGCTCAGTGTTCCAAGAAAAAACTAATTGTTTGTTATTTAGTATGTCCCTCGAGAAGTTTGCTGTGCATCAAGCGAAACGAAAATTCTACCCCCTGAGATCCACTTACTGCCTTTCCAGAAAGTGGAATTTGCAAGGACGAGGCAACACAATTCCAAATAGCATTGGCTTCAATTTTAACCTCAGAACCAGGAGAATAGAAGAATCTCTATGCTCATATACCCCCTAATGAACAGGTTAGCTTTTTCTAACAAAATCCTTCAATGAAGCGGCGTAAGAAATTAAGTGGTATTTCCCTTTATGTAATTTTGGACATATACATTATAATTGTTGCAAAACAAGGTGGGGTTTGGGTGGTTTTGGGGTTTTGTGGTTTTTTTTTCCTTCATTTTTCTACTCAGTTGTTAAGGTACTGCAGAAAGATTGTGTATAGGCTGAATTTTGGTTTAGAGCATAAACAGTTAATCTGCATTTAAACTAGGCAGTTCTGCAGCAGTCGGGTTAAATGCTGTCCGCTCCTGCTTTTGCCTGCCCATACATTCAGGACAATGCCGAGAGCCGACAGTGGAGAATCCTCACACCACCACTCTTCTTCGTGCTGAGGAGCGGTGTGTCCAGGGAACTGTAACGGCCGTCTGGGCATTTCCATTCTCTGCAAATCTTTAAGTAATACTACAAAAGTTTCATGCCAGAGCGGCAGCTCTGGGGAGAATTTCTGGTTTCCTCAAATGTTTGAGAGCCATATTTCTAAAAATGCAGTTTGCTAGGGAAAAATCAAAGGCTCGGGCCCTCCAGATAATGAAGATAATTTTGATTAGTAAGACTTTAGGCTAGTGCAACAGGGAGAAAAGTAATTCTGCAGGCTCGTAGTCCTGGTGCATGGCTGTTGTCCACTTTCCCTCCTTTCTGGCCCAAGTACCCTGCGGAATTGCGCTGTTCAGGCTTCACAAAGCACACTGAAGCCTGGCTCCCGTTTTTGCAGAAGTTAGTAAGCAGCATTTGGCGAAATGATACTTCCAAAAAGAAATGTGACATCTTCTCCTAGCTCTCCCCAGCAGAGACTCAAAGATATTTGTGAATCAACCCACAAGCATTTTTAAGCGCAAATCTCAATAACTGCAGCAAGCAAACTGAAAAAAAACATATGCCCCTTTGAATTTATAACTGGCTTATTGGAAGCTACAACACTCTCGTGCTTATTGAGTAACTCCTTTTAATTCCAGTGCAGCAATGTTAACGGTTAAAAGGCAGAAAGGTTAACAATTCTTTCTGGCTCCGACAGGAGGACAGCGGCCCAGCACACGCTACCGGTTTTGTGACAGGCCTGTAACTTTACTCATAAAAATATGAAATTGGCAACGAGTTATCTGGTTTCTATTGAATGTATCTGAACACGGAGGAAGTTATTACACCGCCTCTTCGCGGGGGGTCACAAAACGGGAGAGACAAGAAGAAAATCTTGGTATCCTTTCTGGATAGCTTATCTTTCATTCAGGCACAGAGAGAAAGAAATGTTTCAGCGCCAAAAATGAACAGAAAAGCTTGGCTTTAATTTTTACAGCAGGAGATGACAATCAGGATGAAACTATAAGGTTTCTATAACGTTCTGTAAATTGCAAATCCCGCTGTTAAGTATGCAATTCACGGGGGTCAGGCTAAACTTCGTAGTACTCAATTTACCTATCCTATGTAAGGGTTTCACTAGGTGTGAGAATACATGCTGTATGAATGTCTCTAGAACATACATATGCCTTAAGATATCATCTTCAGACTAGCTATCAGTGTCTGCAACTCAATTTTAACAAGCATTCAGCCTGTTTTTGTAGCTAGCTAACATTAATACAGCTCAAGGTTTCTAGAGATAGAGATTTTCAGTAACTTCAAAATACCTGAAGCTGAAAAAAATTGTAACAATGTTTTCCTCTTAGGTGCTTGGCATCTTTAGCACAGTGGAGAAGCCCTTCAAAGACAACAAATGCTGACACTTTTGAGGCAGGTAAGCAAGTGTAGACTAACAATGTGCCCAAAATCATCTTATGGGTCAATGATGACCACACTGAGCAATCTCAGCTTCCTGCATTTTTCCCTGTTTTTCTGTCCAACTCCCCAGGTCATCCCTGTGACCTGACATTGCACCAGTGTCAACCTCAGATCCTTCCATCAGTCTACACAGTGAGATACCTGGCTTGCACTATTAGCTTTTTTAGTCAGCAGACCTCTCCATCCTGGCCAAGGCCTTAATCAATAGCCCCAGTTGCTTGCCTCTAAAACCGTCACTGCTTCCAGTGGCAGCTCTTGGCACTTTAACTTCCCACCTGAAAACTCTGATGTACAGTCAGTCAACCTGACTTTATGTTCAACATGACTAAAGTAAGGATGCAACAGACAGGAGAAATCTTATTACATTTGAGTCTGGAGGAGAATTCCAAATATTTTCCTCCCTTTTAATTATTTATTGAGTCATCAGAAAGCTTGATGACTTATCTCCTGTTCCTCCACAAAGTGGTGTATTTTTTTAAACAGAGAAACTCAGAATACCCTATCGCTTTTACAAGTACCAAGTTTTTTTTCCATTGGCCAAGGTCAAAACTGAATAAATGTTCAAGCTTCAAAATGCAACAAGAGCTTAGAGTTTTGAAAATGTGTGAGCAGACAGAACTGGAGTATTTTCAGTACACCAGTCCAGAGCGAAACTGAATTCAGTTCCCCAGTAGGAGCACATGGCCAGTTTGCATTTGTACAGTTAGCTGTAGGCTGCACTCCCAGTTCCCACTCCAATGTGCAAATCCTCAAACTGCCAGAGTCAGACTCTAAATTCAAGGATCCAGAAGGAAGACATAGCGCATATTAATCTCTCTCTCCACCTCTACCTTCACGTGCCGGAAGGGGAGGGAGAAAGGTGTTGTAGAGTCACTGCCCCTCTTCAACCTGGCAGCAGGGTGCAGACCCAGATGCTGCCTCTTCTGTTAGTGGCAGCAACAAAGCACACGGCAGTACTCTGTCACTCCACCACCTTTTCACTGCGAAGGCACAAGTAATCACCAGGTTAAGAGGAGATCAGCCATATTACAGCTTTAGGACTTAGACCCAAGCTGTGTGGTTCCAGAGCCTTTAATGTTATGCCACGAAAGCCCTCAAGGTTGGGGACCACAGCCAGAGCTGCTCTTGAAGAAAGCAGTCTAGCATTCAAGATGCACATGTTCTACCCAGATTTATTCATCTCCTCTCACTTGTTAAACGCTGCACTATCGAATTGGTCCAAGCCAGGCTGGATCATCTGATCAACGTGCATTTACAGAACAGTAATGCTGATGCATAAGGCCTGTAAGTTTATCTCATTTCTCTCCGAGCTCATCCAGAACTTATTTGCAACGTGAAAGATCTAGTTACAACCATGCGAAACAAGCTATAACAGCTCAGAAAAACTAAAACACTCTCCTGCTTTTAAAAAGCATTTTGTAGCCTCGTTGGTGCAGAGTGGCCACGGCTTTGTCAGAATAAAAAGATAGCGGTGGAAGTTGAACTCTCCCCCAACAGCTAGTGTTCCCAATTAGAATAACCTGATACATGCTTGGAAAAGTGAGACTTCATACTTGGTGCTATGAAGAACAAGGGATGCCAACCGATATGGAAATAAATTTCTCGGAGAATGAAAATTTGATTGCCTATGGAATGACTCATGGGCTTTGAATAAAGACAAATCTCAGTTGCCTGTTTACACATTGTTTCATGTGAGACACTGTACTTTTAAGAACTGCGGTATCAAGCAAACAAGTGGCAGTGAGTCAGTCTTAAGAAAATACACACACAAAAAAAGAATATCAGTTTCATCCATTGTTCAGTATATTTTTGTAGATTGCAATGAAAAACACATTCCACAGCCAATTATTTTCAGTGCTTCTGCACTAGAAGTTCACTCACAACTAATTACTAATAGAGTTTATTTTTAACAAGTACTTGAGGTATACCTTAAGGTACATTTGGTGTTTTTGTTCTGACTGTAATCATGGAGTCCCCAAAGCAAATGTAGGTGAGTATTTTTTTTTTAAAGGAAAAGAATTAATTTTTATTAAAAGGAAAAAGAATACAAAAAGTATGATTCACAGCATAGAGAAGAACCTTAAATGTGATAGTATGGTGCTGATTTTTTCCCTATGAAAAAAGCATTTTCGAAGAGCCTGTGGGAAGTAGGTGTTCACTGTATAAAGCTGTAAATTTACCTCTTTCAGATTTAGAACTTAGGCAGAAATAAGAAATTTGAGGAAAAAGCTTTCCAAAGCTGTGCATTGCCATCAGGTCCTGAATTTAAGAGAAGTTCTCCTACTGAAATAAAAATTTAAAGCAGCAAAATTTTAAAGGGTACCTTGTTAAATAATCAGACAGGCTTGGTTTGGGCTTTTTTTTTTTTTTCCAAAACTTTTCATTAAATCCCTTAAGTTCTAGTCATTTGACCTCCTGAATAATAGTAAGTGCCAAGACACCTCAGGACAATATTCAGTAATCACATGGCTAAATTTTGAACAGCAAACTCTTTTACTACTTCATAGATGTTTATTTTTCCAAAGAAGTGGCTACAGTCAGTAAGTGAACAGGTGAACATACGTGTCTGACTATAAAATGATACGTGAAGAAGTTTAAGTGATTTAGAAGAGGCCATGATTTTCAGGATTCTTCTCCATTTTTTTGTATTTTGCTTTACATTTTCTATACCTTTGTTAATGAGAGCTGGTAGCAGAAACAGGTGAAGTGATAGAGACAGAAGTTACACTAAGAGTCTTATCTGAAAAGTCAAGACCTGATGCATTACAGATGCTTTCATAAGGCATCAGGATTTGTGTTCCAAGAGCAGTATAAGTGCGACCACTGTTCAACTGGAGTAGCGGTGTGAACTTCCATAGCGCATGAGAAAAACCTTTGATCGTAATTAGCAGCTACAATTGAATTACTGATAACAACCCTGAACAGAGCAGTTACTCTGATTCTCGACAGTTAACACCTTTCAAGGGAATACTAGGTGGGTATATGTGTGTTCCCAGGCTCCAAATAAAACTCAGTCTAGTGTTCCGTACTGATGCAAGATAATTTTTAAAACGCTGAGAATTTGCACTTATCTCTTGTGCAGTAATTGAAAATCTAAGTTTACGGGAGAGTTGACTGTCTTTGAGGCAGTTGCAAGCGTTTTGCCAGAGGATCCTCTAGACAATTGCACTACAGTCATCAGGACTCTTTCACTGCTACCCTGAAGCGTGTTGGACTCAATGAACTTAAAGGTCTTTTCCAACTTAAACGATACTGTGAGTCTATGTACATTGCTACCGATAAAGCCACATCAAAATGGTTTGTTGTCTATGGATTAGCCATATCCTATCACATAGGACAGGTAATGACAGGAGAAAGATCACATACCAAACAACTAGATTAAGTTGAACATAAATTCTGTTGGAAAGAGAGAAAGATTTTTGTCTCAGATGCACTCACAGGAAGGCCAAGGAAATCACCGCATTTCTTAATGAGCTCTTTGCTCTTTATTCTCTGAATAGGAACAGCTAACAGTCCCTGCACAAAATGTACAGAGCGTGAATATAGCCATTGCATCTTGTCGTGGTTTAGGCCAAATTGGCCACTGGGGACATGGGGGACCGCAGGTGGGACCGACAGATGCTCTCCTCTACCCCTCTTCAAAAAGCGAGGCAGAGGAGGGAAAGGAGACTTAAGAGTTTAGAAGGAACTAAACTAGTTTAAATGAGATATTAATAATAAAATACAAAGGAAATAATGAAATATATACAAAACCGTATCAAGCTCCCAAGATGACAATCACGACACCAGCTGGCACTGGGGCAGTCCCAGGCTGGACTCAGAGGTGGACGGGAACGAGATTCCGGATCTGCCTTCAGGATTGGGACCAAAGGCAGACGATTGAAGTGAAGAGAGTGAGAGAGCGAGAGAGCAAAAAAGAAAGGAAAAAGGGAGAGAGAGAGAGTTGACCCTTTGATCCCTCAGCTTTTACACTGAGCATGATGCGGATGGGATGGCATCCCCTGTTGGTCAGGTTTGGGTCACCTGTCCTGTCCGCTCCTCCCCGCAGGTGGGACCCCACTGCGCTTTTCCGCTTCTGACCCTCCAGCGTGGCAAGTAACAAAGTTGGTTGGCCTTGGCTGTTACAGCGATAAGGATAAGCAGGAGCCTCTCCGCATTCCATGCCTGGGCATCAGCTATAAACACTGGTCTGATCACTCTGAGCAAGCAGTGTCTGCACAGTATGCTGTTATTTCAGCAGTTAGAAGAGGCCCAGCTAAGAAGCAAAGTTATTGAACAAAATTGGTCCTGTTTTACCTCAAACCAGGACACATCTCTACTCTTTCCTAACACAATTGTGCCCCAGGTTCCACCAGCAGGACCCCAGTAAGCAAGCCTGCCTACAAGCATTTGCTTTGAGAGCTTGAAGATTTACACAGCAGTAACGTAGACACTTTGAGAACACTGCTGAGAGTCAGAAACTTACAGGACCACAGCACCCAGCTGCCCTTCTAACACTTCCAGTGAGAGCTGGCAAATATTCAGAGCTGGCTTCTTGGCTTAAGGACTCCAACAGGCACTCTACAATGAGGGAATAAAGTCTGAGTGATAACGTATGCCCTCCTTGTAAGGAGCTCTGGATCTGTCGCTGTGGTCCGTGAACAAATGGAAAGCTCTAGTGTTTCGAAGGTTAAATGACAGCAGCATGACATTTAGTGATAAACATAAGGAATTTTCAAGGAAGCCAAAGCCTGTCAAATAAAATTCCAAGCTTTTGAAGAGCTAGCTTTACTGAATAATTAATTTTCTTATCATTTACTGTATGTACTGATGTTCTTTTGGAACACTAGCTGTTTAAGAAAAGCATCCATTCATTACTAACCACATCTTGAGGAACATGCGTCCGTTACATCAGCTGACCTAAAAGATGACACTGCTCTCAAGCACTCAGACTCTAGGGGACAGCTGCGCCTTGAAAGGTTTTCCTACCTTTTCCTCTTGAAATTCTTCTGGAGTCAGAACTTAGTGTCAAAACTTTATAGCACTTTTGCTGCCAGAATCAGAAGTACTCAGAACCGCTAAGGCACTTGATGTTGATAATGCTACCATAAAAACGCTAAGCCAAATGTATAGTCTCATCTTCAATATTTGGAACACTACGAATAGAAATCATAATCAGAAGTTGCACACAGCCTTATTATGACACTCTCCAATGATTTGATTTTTTTTTAGTTTTTTTGATTGGTCACCAGTGATGTCACCTGTTCAGCAAGTTATATAATCGCATACTGTACATTCCAAACAAATGAGCAGACTCCCAGGTTTTTAGATGAAAAGTTACTGTTTCACACTTTGTCAATGATTTAGAGTTCATTGAAGGTCTATAGGCAAAGTGATATGTACATTTCTGAGACTCATCAGCTTAATTTATATATAGTCTGTTGAAAGACTGGCTTGCTAAGAGCATACTTTGGAAGAGAACAGAAAAACAACTCAGCCTCTTCTACTGCTAGGGCTCCCACCTACGGGAGATGCCAGAATTAGCACTAACAGTTGGTTAAGTGGTAGGTAGGAGCCCTAACTGGGTAAGTAGCTTGATCAGTGTATAGAAAACTGTACGACGAGAAGTCAGTGTTTGATGTGCTAAACTCAAAAGGACCTATTCTGAATTTCTGCAAAAGCCTTGCTCTAGTTTTAGTACCTTCAAGTTTCACACACTTCAGAATTGTGTTATTTGATGTTTATCGTTAACCTCTCACAAAATTCCTCTCAGCAACATTTCAGGAAGAGAAATCAGCGTCTCCTTTTACACTCACCTGTAAGTCTTCCAGTTACTGTAAAAGGGTACCATCATATCTGCTTTTCATAATTTCATGCTGATTTACGTATCTCTATAAGGATGCTCAGACTGTAGCTGAACAGCTGATAATGCTGGTAATCCCTTCAGCCAGCTATTGCAGAGTCTCTGCTCTCCTTAATAGCATCTTCCTATAGTGAATTGATAGTCAAAAGTAAATCCAAGTGCAGAAAAGCACTTTAAAAAGAAGCTTAGCCATAACCAAATCTTCTCAGTGTGCTTTGTCTGTTTTAACAAGAATTTGGTTCCATCCTAATAAGCTGTCTATAAAGTTATATTCTCACACTTAACATTTTTAGCATCTCAAAACTTGCAGCAAATACAGAAATATATGCGGATACCTTACCAATTTGACAGGTCTTGCCTGCTGCTTTCTCTTGGTTGGGGTGAGGCATAAATGAAACAGGACAGGACAGACTTCAGAGTAGCAGTCAACCTGAAGAACCGGTAACAGCACGCTAAGCCTTCCCCATCGATGTCAGCTTAAACCAAGCTAACAGCAGTCAGCCAGAGAGACAGTGCTTCTAAGATCTCTAAAGCCATTTACCTGCTTTAAAGGAGTTATCCAGATCTCCGTGTACCAATTCTAAAATTTCCCTTTACAAATAAATTTGTCCAGTCTTTTGCCTCTCAGGGGAGCTCTGCTATCCTTGAAAGCAGTAGTGCTTCCCTCGCCTGCACTATATATGGTCTGCGGAGAGAAGCCAAAATACTGGTGGTACTCTAGGTCATGTTGTCTGTATTGGATCTGTCTCACTTATTTTTAAGTTCTATGAAAAATAGAGTGCAGATTTTTTTTTTTCTAAAGGAGTTGCACACAGCCTTATTATGACACTCTCCAATGATTTATTTTTTTAAAAAAATCAGATTATCATCCTATTCTAGTTATTTGGTTGTATAAGGTATGACAAAGCATAGGGTGGCAACTTCTTGCGCTGCTGTTAATTTTAACCACCATATCAATTATGAGCTGCCATTCAAGTTAATCAAGGGATTCCATTATTATTATCATCAGGTTAAGAGAATGAGATCATTAGCACTAGTCAAGCTATAAAAAGCTGTGGCATAACTGAAAGCTGACGCAAACCTAAAACATACTTAGAAATAAGTTTGCCTTTTTCCAAACAGATAATTCAATTCTCTTAAATATCGTTACATACACACTTGAAACAATTACAGTTTCATTTAAAAAAATCTGGATTATTAATACAATTAAAGGCATTCACTGGGTACCCAGCATTCATAATGGTAATATTCTACACGCAGGAGTTATCAAAAATAGTTATAAGAGTAATATTGTAAAGTTCCATTTTTATTCTGGATGACTTGCACCACATTTTACCATTACATTTGTTTTCTAAAATGCTAGGTCCTATGTCATAATGAGATTTAAAACCACAGTTATGGTCAAACAGATCTGCATGACCACAGAAAACATCCCACAAGTCAAATCTCATCCCAGCTCCTCTCTTTGCAAAATCACTGTCCTTAACCAGGGCAAGCGTTTACCCTTTTTCTCAGTAGTATATGATGAGAGGTGAGATTTAAAGTAGTGGGGTTGGGCTAGGTGTTAATCCAGTTAAATACATCAATTGATTAAAGATGCAGAAAATAAATTAACTAGCTCTCTCACAACGCTCGTTGCTGAAGAATAACTGTAAATGGGGAGAGTATGTAATCTGTATAACAAATGCATATTCTTTGTTCTAAAAAAAGGATGCCATTGCACTCTAGTGCATGAATATGTTAGACTATCTGAAATAACTCGGTCTAAATGTATTAATAAAGCAATAATAACATGGACCGAAACATCACAAAACCAGATTAATTTAACCACTTCAAATCAGTGAGTGAATTTGGATTTGTGTTTTTCATCACTTACCTGCTGTATAAGGAACCACCACCTCATTTTTAGGAGAGCTTGTACACTCAGAATGAGCCAAAAATGAATGTTAGACTTCAGCTCTGAATTTAATTCTTTTCTTTAAAGCAATTAACTCACTTTTCTCCTGCTCCTCTCAAGAGGTAGGACCAAAGCCTTAACAGAGGACAAATAAGTTTAGCTGTAAGAAGTCACAGAGAATTAGGAATATAATTCTTTTTTTTTTCTGGTTGTACAGCAACTGTTAAGGGTCAGAAAACTAAGATGCCACAAAGCTTTTACTATTACAGTTTCTAGCACAACAAATGGCGTTGCCTAGCACCATTAATATATAGCATTTCTCTTATATGCACAGTACCTTTCTGTGCTTCAGGGAACAGAATAAGTTTGGGGAAGACTAGCAAAAAATCTTTGCTCTCGGAACAACTTTCAGCAGAAAGGTAAGTCACCCCCTCAGCGACTATTTCAACCTAGACAGTCTGGAATCTGAGTTAAAATATCTTAATCTGAAAGTTGACAAAATATATAAAACATCACTAGAAAAACCCTGAAGTGTGTAACTAAACTTGGTCGTGCTTAATGGGAACTCCCCTCCGGAGTTCTGTATTGCCAGTGTAAAATAATAAAGCAACAGCACCTCCCCTCCCATGAGAAGAAAGCTCCATCTTCTACAGACTCGAGGCAACAGAATTCCCAGTGTTATGATCACTGATACGGCCACACTGGTACAATCCATCACAAAGATGTCTACTTATGATTTCTCACTAATAAATTTTATTGGCAAAAGCCATAAAAACTGGAAGAGCCTTTGCTCAGCGGAAAACTGCCCTGACTATGGATTCTTATCTCCACGCATGTAACTAGATTACTGAAGTCATAGTTTATGGCAGGTAGCTCTAATCGGTGATTGTCATCAATCATGGCCAAGACTCCTTTATCTATGGCTTAGCATCATCAACCAGAATACTGACATAACAGGTGTCTAGCAGTTTCCTCAGTCAAAATGGATCATTGTGGCTCCCCTCCAAGCATGCTAAGGTTTTAAGGGCTTTATTATGAAGCATTTTCTAGCCAACCATAATTGCTATTTCTAAGTTAATCTCATCTCTGAAGTATGTTTACAAACAAGCTTCAGCCCTCAGCAAGCTTCCAGGTGTGAGATGCACATGGAAATAAGGTAATCCTAAAGGCTTTCAAATAATCACTGCCACACAATGACATTATACCGTTCAAACCATATTGTTTAAAGAGTATATAACGAATAAAGAATATATTTCAGAACACTGAAGTACAAACATTAAGTGCACTAAAATCTGTGTTTGTTTATGTTCAACTGGTGACTCACATGAAGACAGACAGTGCCGATTTTACCTTATGAAGCATCAGGCTGCATGGATGTTTGAATTAAGACAAACATCCTTTATACCTAGTGAAGTTAACATGAATTGAAGAAGTCAGCACGCGGAGAGAAATAGCCAGTAACTTTGTAGGACTGCAATTTAACTGCGTAGGTCCAAAAGGTCATGTCAGACATTTGACACACCAGCTTCTTTTCACTTTTCTGTTTTATTTTGGCTATGCAAACAATTTTTTGTTTTATTTTGACTGTGCAAAACACGTTACATTTTCATATGATAAATATTTAAGTGAGTGACTGTTATTAGATGGCTTCCTAAGAATTCTTATCTGTGTTAATCTACATCCCTTAAACACAAAGGCAGCTTTTCTAGGGAGTATATCACTATGCTGGGCAAATCAGCGTTCCTGGCTGGGCAGCTCATTCCTGCCATTCTCAGAAGCACAGCTTTTACAGAAGTAGTTCCAAGAACGAAGGCAAATGCATGCCAGGTTTCACAGCAGGTAGTCACTGGCATGGCAGCAACTCCACTTCTCTACTCCTGATCCTGAAAACACCACCCACGTCTGAAAACCTGGGTGTATGTGTGATTGCTTCAGCGATAACGTGAGAAATCCAACCAAGTTAGTTTGAATAACGGAAGACAAAGCGGACTGCATTTTTCAGAAGGCCAAATTGCATTCTTGTTTCAGCTTTCATGCATATTAAGTCTTAATTCTCTACTTAAATATTGGATATGATGTACAGTATTAACTTGCACCAGAACAGCAAGTTAGATTTTAGGGACAAAATACATAAATACACCAGCACATCCATTGCACTGTCTGCTAGGTCCATCTCTAAGGTTTCCTGTGGTGGTGATATGAGGTTTCCGTTTGCTTTTAGGTTTTGGCTGTTATTTTTATACAGGATGTAATCTCAAAAACTACATTAAATTTACAGTCTTTATCTTGCAAGTCAGTAGAAAAGAATGCATTGTACCTGCCTACCAGCTCTACCATAACCAAGTATATATAATGTTCTCGCTAACGCAATTTGAGATCAGTTTGCTAAATTCAGTTTTTTCAATGTTAAAAGGAACTTTCTTAATAGCGTTTTGCATTCCACTTAGAATTTTATTCAACTGTTGGTTCTTAATATGTTGAAGCCACTTAGATGTTAGCTACATGCTAAAATGAACACATACTGCACACAGGTGTAAATTAGTCACCTATAATATCTGTTAGTTTCAGTGGACTCATTACTGTAGAAAATTTTAAGGTTAGAAATACATGTTAGTTCTCACCATTTACTGTGTTTATTTGGGTGAAATGTTCTCTTCCAGAATGAAAGCCGTAAGCTACAGGATTCAGCCAAAGCTTGCATAAAAGCCTATTTTACATATTGTGCCCATAAGTAGCCAGACATGAGCATTGCAGTCTTGCTAGCTGTAAAGAACTCTACAGTTCAGGACCCTACCATGAGAACACAGATTCAGGACATGCAAAAGTATCTACATCCTACACTCCACACTAGAAAAAGTAGTAGTGGTCTTCCCTGTGACAGTGGATGAAAGAATTCATCCGCATTAGAGCGCAGGCATTGCTCTTTGTAAAAAACTGAAGGCAGTCACCAGGGGTTTCATCATAAAGATGAAGCCTGCATCACTGGGATAAAGTGGTCAGTTGAGTCTACAAGACAGAAAACACTGCAGGGGAAGTATTTAAGACATTAATATAGCCTGGACAGGCTAGACAGTTGGGCCGAGAGGAACCTAATGATGTTCAACAATGGCAGGTGTAGAGTCCTGCACCTAGGGAGGAATAACCCCATGCACTGGTACAGGTTAGGGGTAGACCTGCTGGAAAGCAGCTCTGTAGAGGGACCTGGGAGTCCTGGTGGACAACAAGTTGACCACAAGCCAGCAGTGTGCCCCTGTGGCCAAGAAGGCCAATGGCATCCTGGAGTGCATCAAGAAGAGTGTGGCCAGCAGGTCCAGGGAGGTTATCCTCCCCCTCTACTCCACCCTGGTGAGGCCGCATCTGGAGTACTTTGTCCAGTTCTGGGCTCCCCGGTTCAAGAAAGACAAGGAACTACTGGAGTGAGGCCAGCGGAGGGTTACAAAGATGATGAAGGGACTGGGGCATCTCTCTGATGAGGAAAGGCTGAGAGACCTGGGGCTGTTTAGCCTGGAGAAGAGAAGGCTGAGAGGGGATCTCATCAATGCTTATCAATATCCAAAGGGTGGGTGTTAAGAGGATGGAGCCAGACTCTTCAGTGCTGCCCAGTGACAGGACAAGAGGCAGCGGGCACAAATTGGAACACAGGAAATTCCATCTGAACATGAGGAAAAACTTCTTTCCTTTGAGGGTGGCAGAACACTGGAAGACGCTGCCCAGAGAAACTGTGGAGTCTCGTTCTCTGGAGACATTCAAAACCCACTTGGATGCATTCCTGTGCAACCTGCTGTAGCTGACGCTGCTCTGGCAGGGGGGTTGGACTAGATGATCTCCAGAGGTCCCTTCTAACCCCGGCCATTGTGTGATTAAAGACAGCTTTTTTAAGTGACCATTAAAATACATAAATGTAGCAAACATGGTTTTAAAAAATAACGAGGCTAACCTGGCTAAGCATATGGTTGCAGAGAATACGGTTAGTTAAAGCACAGATGTTGAAAGACATCTCAGGCTTCCTTCCCCTTGCCTCCTCAGTGGTACCCAGCGAAAGAACGATAAAGCAATAGGCACACATAGAAACACAGGAAATTCCATTTAAACATAACAAAACTTTACTCTGACTGAACACTGGAGGAGGTTTCCCAGAGAGGCTGTGGAATCTCCAACCTTAGAGATTCTCCAAGTCTGTCTGGACGTGGTCCTGAGCAATCTGCTTTAGCTCAGGCTGCTTTGAGCAGGGTGGATTGGACTAGATAGTCTCCAGAGGTCCTTTCAAACCTGAGTAATGTTGCAATCCTGCGATTCCTCAGGCTGGACAGTAACACTGACAGAAAACGAACAGAAGTTACTTTGGCGTTTGCTGTACTGACCAAGTTGTATGGAGTGTCCAGTGTCCCGTAAAGACAGCCCTGGGTGACTGGTATCCCAACAACAGTGATAGCCTTAATGGACTGCTTAATGGCCTGACAAAGAGCAGAGTGACTATATGTTGTTGCCAGTAAAACAATTCCCCATTTCTTTTAAGAAGCAATCATAGAATGGTTTAGGTTGGGAGGTACCTTAAAGACCGTCTAGTTCCACCCCCCCTGCCATGGGCAGGGCCACCTCCCACCAGCCCAGGTTGCTCCAAGCCCCCTCCAGCCTGGCCAATGAACCAAGCAAGTCCAGCCAGTCAATAATAAAGTTTATGACCTATGTTCTATGCAGAAAAAAAAAAAAGAAATAAACAAACAGGTCTTAATAAACACTCAAGAAGCACTCCTGACTTTCCAAAACGTGAATACCGCTGTCCCATTATTTAGTGTCAAGCATTCTAAGACAACTGTTTTGAGATGCAGCTGGAGAATAAATGCCCTTATATTTAAAGAAACAGAGAGCGGTTTGACCAAACTTATAATAAACAAATATAAACCCCAAGTTTACTACATCTGTTGCAAATGTTTATGATCTGCAGGTGGTTAGCTTCATTGGCAAAGCAAGCGTATAGTTCACAGAACTAATCTATGAAAAGTAAGATTGCCTTTCATATTCCAGAGCAGTCCTAGCCACATCTTCCTTTTCTGGAGTCGGTTAATACAATATTAAGTGATAAATACTGCTTCTGTGAAGCTAACACTTTTCACACTTCTGTTTTTATTTACTTTAGACAGAAAACCAAAGATAGGCCTCTTTCAGAGAATGAAATGTTTGTCAGATTGACTATAGGTCAATTTTAGGACATGTTTCAGGATGTTTCAGACAATTATTCTCTCAACTTTCTACTAAACCAGAAATCCCAGTATTAACCAGTTGTGCTGCTAACTTTTTTGTATCACAAAGTCTTTTTAAACACTTTTTGATTAATCTGCACAAGTATTTCAAAAGCCTTTTAAAAAAGACCCCAATTACTGCAGTTCCTAGTGTAGCAAATAGGGTGTGCCTAAGGAAAAAAAACCCAAACCTTAAGCCATCATCAGATGTTGAAGCACTGCTTTTACCTTTTTCTTTTATTTTAACAATTCTGAACCTGAAGTACTGAAAAAAATATTTTAAAATCTGTGATCACATACATAGGGTGAAGTTTGATATTCAGACAAGCATTTTTGCCCTTTGTAGGTTTAAAAAGATAAATTAAGTAATTTCACATGAGACAGTAGGATACTTCGAGACATGATACAAGAAAGAGGGCCCCATCCCACCCCCTTTCTCAGGAGGAAGGCATTCCAAGTAGTGTAGAAAAAGAAAGTGAGATTTGTGCCGTATGTTTAAAGAACAATTTCTAGCTCAACCTTTACGGGAATATTCACTTGGATTAATAAAAAGTGGTTTCTGCATTGTGGTAATGTACAGGACACAAATTAGACAACTATACCAAAAAGTTGTTGCTAAATGTCACCAGGGAAGACAGATTAAGTTGTACTGACAGAATTTAAGTGCAGGCACAGGAAGGGGTGTTCAATGCATTTGAACAACCACAGGCTAATGGACACCAGGTATAATTACAGAGATATTTCTTTGGTAGAGGGATTCTTCATTGTAGGAATATAATTCCAGTTCAGAGATAAACAGTTCATTAGGTCTTGTAACTCCTATGACTCAAAAATAAAGAGCACAGCCTTCAAAAACTGTAGCCTTTCCTGAAAGTATTCTTTTCTTCATACCCATATGGTATGCTCAAACACCACTGGAAACTGGTGAAATGTCAATTACTGCTCCCCAGGAATCTGCATTAATATTAAAGTCCCCCCGAAAAATGACTCCAGAGTGTGGGAATAAGGCACTGAGAACATCATCGTTTATACCCTTCCTGCATTGCCACAATAGAGGTAAACTGCTCAGCTCAACAGAAGATTTGGTCTGGTTACCTTCACCCAATTTAGGGAAGAAAAAACAGAGAAAAACAAGAGAACACCTGAATTCTAGAAACCAGACACGGACACTTTTTTCCTGAGGGAGCTTGAATGGTTTGTTTTCACTATGTTGAGGCTCTACAGAGCTTTGGAATATGACTGAAAAGCAAAAGATTTTTTTTTTTTGAACATCAGGATACTTTTTTTTCCTTGCTTTTTTTTCTGCCAGCTCCTAGACCCAAGCAAATATTTGGAAATTTCAGAAGGGTCCTAATGTTCTAGAATCAGTTGGCTGTCCACACAGCACGTAGACCAGATAAGGCACCTAAAAACAGACTTCACAAAAACGGAGTACTTGGGTACCAGAGATATCCCTAACCCTTGTGAAAAATCCTGATATTCTTTGTTGCTATCAATCGCCACTGGCCCTTAGTCAGGAGAGAATATATGCTTAGATTACATACTCCGAACCAGCAAAAATTTACTCATCTCATGACTTAAGCTGTGAAAAAGAGCTCTGTGATTGTGCTGGCATAGTCTGAACCTAAGTGAATCAGATTCAGTCTCAGTGAGTTTTGTTTGCTTTGGTCAGTGCTAAACTCACCTGCTTATCTCCCCCACGCGATAAGACATTCTTCAGCTTGTACCGCGTGTCTGTCATTCCTTAAGAGCGCAACTTGGGATCCATCACAAGTTCGTGACAAATGCTATATTGGGCTGAAAGACGTGACGCTGGATAACTAGATGCTTTCCCTCAACGTCTTAATGATCTAAAATTATACATAAACTCAGTTCTTATAGCAAGTACGCTGCAGAATGACAGCCAACCTGGCAATAGGTGTTCTCCAGGGATTCCCTCCCAGAAGTAGCAGGAAGATCACTCCAACCTGTGATCTGTTTATCAAGGGGACCCAGTGGATTCACTTAAGACCAAACAACTGTGTCAGTTCTCCACATAGATTGAACAAACCTTAAAGCAGTTCAAAGGCTTCAGTACGTATCTGATATCTTGTGCTATCCAGTTCCTTTTAATTAAAACAAAATGCAACAAAAAGGAAGTATAACCTTGGAACTAATTGTCCTAGCAATAATTCTAGCCACAGTGCTCAAAACCCAGTTTTACAAAGTAACTTTGTTACTCAAGCTTTTGTATTTTCTAGGTCTCATTTTAAGCTTTGCCACAAACGGCAGAAAGGAAAAAATTAAATTTCTTTTCCAAATGAACACTGGTGTTCTTACGATCACCACACATAAGAATTCAGAAACCTAAAAAAGAAAAAGAAAAATCTAAACACTAAATTTCAGAAGAAAATCAGTTAGCACTCAACTAGGGAACTTAGAAAGGAAGGGACTTAAAAAAATAATCAAAAGACTCTTCACAGAGCATAATGAACAAAATGAATAAAACTGCATCATACAATGGAATTGTCTTCAGATGTTGATCTTTTCTAGAATTCAGGCACATAATACTTAAAGATATCAAGGCTTCAGAAGCCCTTATAGTTATTTACATAATATGTAAATCACAGCTCTATTGTAAAAGTCTCTGGTACTTGAAATTCCCTCCACAAAAGCAGCAACATTTGCTAATATAGTTTGTCATAAACATGCAACTTGCTTTTTGCATCTAAATGCTGAATGTTACCCTTCTGAGAAATACGATTGGTAATATCTAGGTTTTAAAAATGAATTAGTGTATATTGACTTCCAAATTAACTGGTTTTAAAATAAACTCATTATCTTTACAGTTAAAAACAAACAGTTGCTATATTACAAGGAATACATAATGATAACTCTTTTGAAAAGATTTCTCCCCTTCTCCTTTTTCTGCTGTTACTCCTTAGCTTTTATGACTCAGTGCCGTTGAGCCCTGTGTCAAATACTAAAGGACCATTAACTCAGATGGCAATATTGTAATTTAGACCTTGGTCAAGTGTATGGCCATAGACTACCATTTATTTTGAAATATATCCATAAACAGCATTTTAAGCTGGAGGAAACTAATTGTATTCACACGATTTATCACATTTCCACCTGCCTCTACTTTGCGCACAGAACATGGGCTAAACTATCACTGTGTTTAACTGCTCAATCTTGCAATATTTACTAAACTTCTAGTGGTGATTATTATAAACTACACATTTGATCTAGAGAGCTGACAAATACCTTTTTCTGGGTTTAACGATTAAAGTCTCTGCTACCCATAAAAACTTACTAATAATTGTATCTCCTTATTTTTATTGATATTGTGTTCTCGAGCATACTGATGAGGTAGATGAATTTTCAAAAAGCATTGCTTACTACAGATGCTTTAGGGCTTTTGAGTTCAAAAGTGAAAACACTAAGTAGACACAACTGATTAACGAACTGAGGAAAGGAAAATAATTTTTTTTTTGTGAAAACTAAGCTCAAGTCACTAACAGGAATTCCAATTAGCTACACTAATCAGCGTGAATGGTAGAAAAGAAAGATTGTCTGAACTATGGAAATAAATCTACTACTTCAGACAAATAGCTGCAAAGATGCTCCTCAGGGGAAGTACCATCCATGTCTGAGCAAGCACCTGCCTACTCACAGACAAGTGTAGGGGCTGTACAGCCAGTATCCTCCTGTGCAAGTGTATGCAACAGCCTATATAGGGGCTCTACTGGGATATGGGTAAACAGAACGGCACTAGATGCCTCACCTGGGAACTATTTCAGCCATACTCGAGCACATTCCCCTCCTCAGGGGTTGGTACTGGGACTGGCACTGTTTAACATCTTTGTNGGTGGGCCTGTGCAAACCTCATGAAGCTCAACAAGGCCAAGTGCAAGGTCCTACATCTGGGTCAGGGCAATCCCAAGCACAAATATGGGCTGGGTGGAGAATGGATTGAGAGCAGCCCTGAGGAGAAAGACTTGGGGGGATTGGTTGACGAGAAGCTCAGCAATGTGCGCTCACAGCCCAGAAAGCCAACAGCATCCTGGGCTGCATCCCCAGCAGCGTGGCCAGCAGGG
>VZSZ01000325.1:281485-306889 GCA_013398815.1 Ibidorhyncha struthersii
GGCGAGGGGGGGGATTCTGCCCCTCTGGGGAGATCCCACCTGCAGTGCTGCCTGCAGCTCTGGGGCCCTCAGCACAGGAAAGACGCGGACCTGATGGAGTGAGTCCAGAGGAGGCCACAAAGATGATCGGAGGGCTGGAGCACTTTGGCTATGAGAACAGGCTGGGAGAGTTGGGGTTGTTCAGCCTGGAGAAGAGAAGGCTCCGGGGAGACCTTACTGCAGCCTTTCAGTACCTAAAGGGGCCACAGGAAAGCTGGGAAAGGACTCTTGGTCAGGGAGTAGAGTGATAGGATGAGGGGTAATGGTTTTAAACAGGAAGAGGGGAGATTTAGATTTGATATTAGGAAGAAATTCTTTTCTGTGAGGGTGGTGAGCCCCTGGCGCAGGTGGCCCAGAGAAGCTGTGGCTGCCCCATCCCTGGAGGTGTTCAAGGCCAGGCTGGAGGGGGCTTGGAGCAACCTGGGCTGGGGGGAGGTGTCCCTGCCCATGGCAGGGGGGCTGGAACTAGGTGATCTTTAGGTCCCTTCTAACCTAAACCATTCTATGAAATAAAATTTGATAATTACATTTTTAAAGCATGATACATGCTCACTAAAAGACTTTGGCGTTATGACCTGGAAGCAGAGCTTTTCTGGAAGGTATGGACATTGCACTGCTGAATTCTTCAGTCTATAATTATATTTCATCAGATCATCAGTGTAGAAAAATCCCACTTCTGGTCATTCCCGAAAAACTGATTTTATTTCATTAGGAGCAGGAATATACCTGACTTGGTATATTTCCATTTTCTTAAGAAGTCTTGCAAGAATTAGCAGAGTTACACCAGATTTAGCTTTTCTGTTTTTAAAGTTGTCACAGTCAAGCAACATAATCAGACCTCATACATCAGGAGATGCCAGCCCAAGAGAAGAAAGCGATGACAGAAAAAACCTGCAAGGCATGAGAGTCCTTATGGCCCTCCGTATTTCATGCACCACTGTTTCCTTCCTAGCTCTTACAGAAGCCTCAGAATCCACACAGGAGTTACTGCTTATGTGTAGGCTGTTACACTTCAGCTTTTGGGAACTGAGAAATGCTTATTCTTTTAAGCACAGCCTAGGCAAAAACAACAGTTGGGAGTTAAAATAATTTTGCATAATTACTCAGTGGCAAAAATGAGAAATTTAGACTATTTTTCCTGGGAAATGAGTGGGAACTCATGTCCCGAAGAGCTCAACTTTAAATTGGGTAAATACACACTGTAATCAATAAACAAAGAATAATTAGTAAGTTAAGTCGAACTACAGACTGGCCACATCAGAAACACTACATCTCCAGAATCTTGCCCACACAAGTATGTCATGAAGAAATGAGTGAAAAAACCCACAGCAGCAAGTTTTTTTTCTGAATGATAGTGTAAATGGTGATTACAACTTACTACAGAAGCATAGTGCTAGAGAGCTGGCATCCAGCGGCTAGGAATGTTTTAGATTTAAAGCAGAGTTCATAAAAATATATTATACTGGACCAGAGCAGGAAGAAGCGACGTGACACGTCATTGCTAATTAGTCCGATTCATGTCACTATCAGAAGGAAAAAAAATAAATATTTAAAGTCCTGAAAGAACCGAGTATAAACTTTGCACAAAACTTGGCTAAATGTCCCAAGCAATAAAATAATGTCCCATCTCTGTATGGACGTAAGCTGTTCCAAAACAGTTAATACCATTTGTGTCATTTTCTCATGTGCAACATGAATGCACATCTCATTTTTATTTAAAAAACTATGTGGAAAAATCTCCAAACAAGAAGGGAAATAAAGAAAAGCAGCGCGGTAAGATGTATATGCAATGCAAAGATGTAAAATTCCAGGCAGAAATCCACCCCTCTTTTGGAAAATGGAATTCATTCTCTTGTCCCTACTAGTCTTTTCCTTTAATGAAATGGCTGCTTTGGGTTGAGATTCTGATGATTTAGTGTATTTGAGAAATACTAATGCCTTTGAAAGTTCTTCCAAGTGGTAAGTTTACAAAATGTTTTACATCAAAAATTGACTAGTACCACTTGAAGGACAACCAACTGTCAGGCAAGATTTTAGGCTTATGAGCCGAAATCAAATAGGCACCAAATCAAAATCATGAAGTGGGAACAGAGCCATGGCAAGATAGGCTCTTTTATATTGAGTTCTATGAAAAAATACAATGACATTTGATCTATCCAAACGGATGCTCAAATAAATCCCAGAACTGTAGTAAATGGAAGCTACATAAAAGTGCCCAGTAGCTGGCAGGGTATGATGAGTACTATTGTTCTGAGTTGTTCAAGTTCTTAAGGTATTTTTACTGACTCAAATGTTTGTGCTCAAGATTCTTTTGGACTGAGAAACTGCATTTTCAGGAGAGATTACTTTAACATGGGATGCAACCACTGAGGCTATGGCTTCTAAGTAAAGACATTTTCTTATTTTATTTAAGAATGCAGTCTTAAGTATTCTTTTTACCTGCAAATACACAGTTATAGCACCAGGACTCAAAGAATTTAATGCTTAAAAAGACAGACATCTGTTAGAATTAGTAAGTCAGAACCTTAATCAACGTATGCACAACAAAAGCTGTAGAGAAACAAGTTTCTCAAGAAGCCCTGGTTAAACTAAAATTTGGTACAGTCATTTTAGATAATAAAAATTAAGTTGTTTAAATAAAAATAATTTTGGTTCTGTTTTCATCAGTCTTGATTAAAATTAAGACAAGTTTTGTAATTAATTACTTAATTTAACATATGTAAAAAGGCTGACTTTAAGACAAGTAGAAATTCAAAAATAATTTGAATTAGTAGGTTAATGCTCCCCCATAAATATGCTTTCACACACACTCCAAAGGAATAGCTATAGACACAGTATTTCACTAGTCCAAACCTTTTTGTGGGAGTGTTTCACTAAGACAACTGTTTTTTTTTTCTGTCAGAGCCCAAATTTCTCAAGTTGACCAGCAGGGTCACCTTACAGAAATCTATACCCAACTACATTTGTAAACACATAAATACCTTTAAAAATGTACTTTGTAAAATTAGAACCTGCTTAAAGAGTGCGGTTGTCGTTGTCCTGAGCATGTTTGCTATACGGAAAGTAAATTCAAATTATTTCTTTTTATTCACAGAACTCTACAGTGACTCCAGTAGGAACCAGAGTATCCGGATCTGAAATTTGTTTCAAGATACACTAAAATGAATAGTTTAAAAATGGTTGACCGTCACTGCATACAAAAGCTTCAACTTAGTGTCTTCCTCACAAGGTCTCTAAAAAAATTTAAGCTTGAACATACTCTTACCAGCACGTCTATACTACAAATCCTTAAAGATTATTTAACTTTGAGTTTATTCAGAATACCAAGTATTAAGAACATGCTCGCTGTTTTACAAAACAAATGATCTATACCTTCCCTAAGAGGTATGTAATGTAATTTAGATGAAGTACTAACATAATACATTAAACACATCATCAAAAATACATAGTAGTATCACATTTTAAAGTTTGGTGCATAAAGAAATAAATTCTATAATTGCCTTCAGAAACTGGAGGCAACACAGACAGTAACTGCTTGAAATTCGTATGCAACGAAATAGCTAGAAAGAGCAAGACAAAGTGATTTAAAAATATGAGCTCAAAGGAGTAGAAAACTGAAGAGTGGTTTAATTAATTTCATTTCCTGTGCAACAGTTTTACTACTGAATATACCCTCCAGTAAGCCCACAGCTTGTTTGAGCTGCAAAAAATTATCCTGGAGCAAACTGTCTTATTACAATTAAAAAAGTACATCACATTCCTTAAGGTTTTAAGGATTATGTTTGATATCTTTAAGTTTTAAAATTCCAACACAATATGCAAAGTCAGTGTAGAAATTTTCCTGCAATGCCTTAGAGTGTTTTAGGTACAGTGATGTTCTGAGGTTACAATTTTTAAAGCTATTATTCTTAATGTTTAATAATGTTGTCTGCTGAAAAAAAAAATAAAAACATCAGTATCTGGAAGATCATATGCTGTATTGATATGTCAAACATTACCATATAATTCATCCCCAGATGAAAATACTGCAGTATTTGCTTTATTCCCACATCAGCTGTACTCATATTATTTCTAGAACTACTAAGGTTTTGAGCAAAAGCGACTAGATGAAAGAATTGCAATTCTTTGATGCACTACATCCTTTTTTAAGTTCTCTTCAGCACCCTGAAGATCTCTATAATGTATTCGTGGAATCACAGCAACAATGAGGTTGGAAGAGACTTCTGGAGCTCATCTAGAGCAACACACTGCTCAAGCAGGGTCAGCTAGAGCAGGTTGCCCAGGACTGTGTCCAGTTGGGTCTAGCAGCTACAAGGATGGAGATTTTACAGCCTCTCTGGGCAGCCCTTTCCAGTGTTTAATCACTGTCATTAAATAAGTTGTATTGTGTTCAGACAGAATTTCATGCGTATCAGCTTGTGCTCACTGCTTCTTGTCCTGTCAGTGAGCATTATCAGGAAGAACCTGTACTTACTCCTTTAGTTATTTACACACACGGGTAACATCCCCCAACATGAGTGCTATCTTCTCCTGGCTAAACAGTCCCAGCTCTCAGCCTCTCCTCACATGAAAAATGCTCCAGTTCCTTAATCTTCATGGACTAGTTCTACCAAGTCCATACCTTTCATGTAACTGAGGACCCCAGAACCGGACCCAATACTTCAGGTGTGGCCTCACCAGTGATGAGTAGAAGGATCACCTCCCTCAGTCTGCTGACAAAACTCCTCCTAATGCAGCTAAGGATGATGTTGGCTTTCTTTGCTGTGAATGCACACTTGCTGGCTCATGGTCAGCTTGCTGATCACCAGGATCCCAAGGTCCTTCTCTACAGAGCTGCTCTCCAGCTGTTTGGCTCCCAGTGTGTACTGGTGCATGAGGTTATTCCTCTGCAAGTGCAGAGTTCCCTTTGTTGAACTTCATCAGGTTCTTCCTCTGCCTAATCCTCTGGCCTGTCCAGGTCCCTTATAGCTCTTGCCATGGCCAACTCTCGTTCTAGACTGAGTTTCTTAAACTGTTGTAATAGTGTCGGTCTGACACGACATGTAACACTGAAGTAAACGTGTTTGTTAGCTACACCAGTGCTGGGGGTACAGCACACACAGGACAAGTTTAATGGCTCGACTCAAAACCAAGTGTGGGCAAAACTGACTTGTGACCAGAACTGTCACCCTTCCCTGCCATCTAAGCCTGAAGGAACCTAAATTATGTTAGGTTTTACCAATTAAAAACTCACAGGCACCTAACAGGCCTCTGGAACGGAGCAGAAATCTTGGCAGCTGAAAAACATAGCATTTATTTCACAACAGAATTCAGTCAGCATGCATTAACTACGTATTTCTGTTTATTACCTGTGGGGCTAGAGCCAGTCCGCGTACTCTGAAACATTCCCAACACAGCTAGCCGAGGCCCAGAGTGCAGCACAACGGCACTACCTTCTGAGGTGTCGGCTTTTCAGCCAACAGCTCAATGGTTAGACACAGGCTAGGGCAGACTCCTGCTTAGTATGTTTATTTACTGAAGGAGTAAATCCACAGTATTTACATAGGCCTTCAGGCAGACCGAAACCTGGGGCTGGCCCTCGCAGGTAAGTGCCCTTACTCTTGTTCCTTCGATGACCCGTGGAAATGAGAAAGGCCATCTTAAGGAAGACAGAGAGGTGCACTTGCAGCAGTCAAAACTCAATCATTAGAGTATTCTGTAAGACAACACACTGGACTGCAACACATGGCAAGGAGAGGTTGAATGCAGTTCTTTCATTTCCTGATATTTTATCATGCTGCTACACAAGAAGGAAAATGTCTATTATTTGGCTGCATTTAGTTAGATGTCCACTACCAGTAAAACCTCAGAGTTACAAGCCTTGAATATGTCCCTGCTCAGAATTGCAGGGAAGCAAGCATGGCCCTGCCCTCAGCGTTCAAGGCCAGGCTGGACGGGGCTTTGAGCAGCCTGGTCTGGTGGGAGGTGGCCCTGCCCATGGCAGGGGGTCGGAACGAGGTGGTCTTTAAGGTCCCTTCCAACCCAAACCGTTCTATGATTCTCCATTAGGTAGCTAGCTCTTGTTGAAGAAAACTATACCCAAGTCTTTGGCTGATAAATGTCTGTTCTAGCACATACTGTAGAATTGACTTCTGTATATGCTTTGAAATTGAACTGCTTCAAGTCGTACTCTTTAACCTTAAAGTTCTGTCTTGTTTTAGTCATCCTGCTGATTCCCCTCATTCCCATTTCAAGCTAGGGCAAGGCTGCCTTCCAAAGGCCCAGATAAAACAGGGACACAGCAAATGCTTCTATTATTGGCGCTGCTGAGTAAACAACTGAACTAGAAAAGCTGTTTCACGTTGTGTAGATAATCATATTGATCTGTATAAAGCAGAAAGAACTTGCATTAATAAAAATCTAGTTTATCCCAGAAATTAAGAATTGCTGTGTTTAAATTTTGGAAAAAGTTGATGATCAAGAGGGTTGGTGCTGTGGTTTGGGCTGGGCTGGCCACTGAACATTTGGCAAGTGATTCTTTGGAGCAGTGTAGAAAAAAACCCAGTGCTTGGTTAGACAAATCATGTTTTCAAGAAAACACCTGATTTACATCCTTCTTCAGGGTGTAGTCATACATATTCAGTATTCTTGGACGAACAGACACTGAACTACAAAAGTTGTAGTAAAATTTGAAAAATGGCTATAACAATGGTGGCACTTCTGAAGTGACCGGATTAATAAGTCAAAGAAATCTTCGAGTGCACATTAATTAGTGCATTCCAAAATAGCATGAAGAACAAATAAAACTCTCAAGATCAAGTTTAATGTAAAAAAAATCTAGCAGAAAAAGGTCAATTAAAAAGAAAAAATAAAAAAAAAATCAAGGGGTCCTTCTTCAATATTACAGTAGACAAAATTTAGCTGACCTTGTCTATTATAAGCAGCCAAGATAGTTCCAACATCATGGATTTTAAGGTCACAGGACCACAATTCTGAACTGCTACGTGCTAGGAGAAGTAGCGTGAGGATATCAAGGTATTTATGAAAGTCTCATTGGACAGTTAACATTACACGCAGTTTTAAACTTAACATTTGCAATCCAAAGCACAATAATAATAATAAAAAAAATTACCTTCTGATCTGCCCACATGGAAGATACCTCAGGGATTGTTGTACGTTTATATAAACTCTCCCAATATAACACATTGTATCCAATAGATTGCACATACAAAAGAGGACAGAAAAGCAGCAAAATACATGCATGTTTGTGCCTATTAGGTATTTATCTGATAAAATTAATTAGATAACTAAACTCATAGTTGCTTGTACAAGCATTGTTTCCTCCAGTTAAGGAATTTACACAAAAGTAAGTAGAAACATACTTTTGCAAATTATAGCCTTCACGTTTCATTACATTTGACGCTTCATTATATTTGACACATAAGGTTACTGTTCTAGTAACTGCACGGGAAGGATCCTGATGAAGACACCCTACAGCTTTGCTGACTGTTTCACTTACAATTCTACGTCAGAAGAAAGGAAGCAGAGGTGCTTGATGCTGAAATATTTAAAAAGAGGAATTTAACTTTCAATTCACTGGGTTTGTGCATTATCCGATTATACATGTGATATAAAACAATAATTGTTGCTATGAAAATAATTTGTGTGTATTTAAATACATCCATCATTGTTTAGTCTATTCTTTAGTTTAAGTTTTCACATACCAGCAGCTTCTGCATAAGCAACTGGTCCACAACTGTTAATAAAGACATTTAAACATGACTTAACACTTTCTTTGTGCTAGGAAATTTGCTATTTGCCTTTTTGAGGAGACTGCTATCAGGTGTTTTCTTATTCTTTTGGTATGCACACAGGTTCAGAGCCCATATATACACACACACATACAATCTGAGCCTACAGGGGCTCTGAACAAGACACAGCTTTATCTTATCTCCCTGTATTGCAGTGTACTTAAAAATCTTCTTGGAGGAAAAGCTCTGTTTTTAAACCATATTTAGTTTCATCTTCACATTTCAATTCCTTCAGAAAATTTAGGTGCAACTGGGCACAGCATTCCGTGGTCTTTGCAATACACAGAAGTAATCCCATCTACTGTTATCAGAACCTAAAAGGAGATGGAGCTTTTAACCACAACATTACCCAGGGACTTCAAGTGCAGGTCATTATTTGTCAAAAGCCGAGTTTCACTTTCTAGGCAATCTGTCAAGAGAATATTTTTCACCTTTTCTGTGGTTTGTACAATTTTCCCTCTTTGTCTGAGCTTTTGATTTAACTACATTAAAACATCATTGAATTCAGCTTCGTTTTATGAAGCTATGTGGATTATCTTGCAGAAGTGATGATGACCTCATCTTAAGAACCGGTCTTGAGTACTATCAAGATGAGATTCAAATTAACTGAATGTTTAGATTTGATATACAGAAGGTTTTCTGTTCTTCCCTATATAGCTGAAAGCAGAGGGCTGTAGTGTCTGTAAAATACACGTGCAGTAACCAGGTTGTATTTAATATTTGTGTTTCAGGCAAGTTATTTTTAAGTGTGCAGAAAGTATAGCAAACAGCACACAAGTATCTTGTAACACTGATGGTGTAGCCAAATAAAAACAATACAACAATATGTAATTATGGGCAACATGACCATCAAAAGCATAAAGAAAATGATGTAGTTGCATTTTGGAGGCATTAGAGTGAAAAATTCCAGACAGAGAACAAGATAAGCACAAAGGACTGTAGAGAAGCAGGACATCCTGCCCAATAGCTAAGAAAGATGACTGACAAACCCATAAAAAAGACAAACAGTATTGCAGTAGGTGACGTCCTCCTTTTTGGAACAGTGGCAAGAAGAATAAAACTAAGAACGAAGAGGAGAAAAAGGAAGCCACTTTAGTTCTGAATTCTTTCAGACTTAAAGCCTGATCATCTTGACCTCCCTGATTAAGAGCATCAAGGACCACAGCTACCAGTTCTAACTACAGAGCTCATCAATTCTCAGATATTGTATACTCGCAGCTAGCACGAGATATGATTAAAGACCAGTTTGGTGCATGTAGCGATTACATTACAGGCAAGAACTAACCCTATGCCATTTTATGAATGGTTGAATTCAGTAAAATTCTGTTCTAGAGTTTGAAGCTGGTCTCACTGAACAGTTTCTATACTCTCCTACATCAGCAATCTCCAGTTCATACAACTATATACGTATTTCAGTTCCAATACTAAATTTCACACTTTCCTAGATCAAAACAGGCTCTCGCCAGTGTCCAACTGTATCGATAAAAAGGATAGTCTGAAAAGAGGGATGTTACTTTATTCTTGAGAACCTGATCTACATCTCCTCCAGAGGTCCTGTTGATTTCTTCTCACTACTTCATACTTTCCTGTTGGTATCGTTAGTACAGGAATCTCAGCTGCTCAAACACTGCATATATGCAGACTTCTCTCTCAAGGCCAGGGTCTTTGCTTGTCTTTCCATCCCAAAACTTAAGTTTACTTTGAAGTAGAGGACAAGACTATTGAGAATCAGTCTAATACACGGTGTTGGCTTAAGCCTCTGCCAAAAGGAAGAAGTTCAATGCTATGTTACGAAACCTACGCCTTTCTTGGTGCTCATGGAGAAGCTACAAAAGCTGCGATTTTGTAATTGTAAACGGGATAAAGAGATCAGCATTTTCCATATTTTTACCTTTGTAGGTTAGGGGGTTTTTATTTGGCTTTTTTTCTTTTTTAAAGGTCTTTTTAACAATGAGAACTGGATTTATGAGTGTGACCTTCTGCTGTGACTTTTGGTTACCTTTGGTAGTATATTTACTATACTTGGCACGGTACGTCCAAATGAATTTTGCAACAGTGCTCAGGTCCCCATCGTTTTCCAGGATTCCTTAAAAGCTGAACTGCTAACAAATATAAGCCCTCATCAAGAAAAAGTAAATCTCAGCTCAGCAGGTGACCTCCAGTCTTGGGCACTGACAGCCACACATAAGGCTATGCCACACGTCTGAGGCAAAAGACTTTCTCCACTACACTTTATACTGTACCTTTTCTAGAATCTGTCCATTCCAGTTTAAGAGCTCGATGAGCCTGTCTGTGACTGCCTTTGGAAAATCACCTGAAGTATGATTAGATAACAGTATCTCAGCCCATGTGTTCACAGACTTAAAATAGTTACAGATCAAAGTTCACCACCTCAGTTTTTCAGAAACTAGTCTATGTTTTTGACACTGTGAATCATTCTACTATTCTTCTATTTGGACTCTTATCATTCTGTTCAGCTATGGACCCACATATGATGCAAGGCATAGCCATGCTATAGTTGGAGACTATTCCAACTGTATGCACAGCAGAAGTGTTACTGGCTTTTCTTGGACGGTAACTCAGGTTCTTAAAACATGTTTTTCAGAAGCTGCAGATAAATTTTTACATGAAACGAAGTTCAGAAAGCCTTCAGCACTGTAGAAGTCATCAGCAACTCAAGTTTCCATGTTGACCACTGATACCCTCTTTAAAAAGCTGTTGGTGTGAACTGTACAGTTTATGAAACTTAAATCAGCACCAGGAAAAAGAACAGTAAGCAAAAATTTTACTCAAATACCAATACTACAGCTTTCCTATTACTTTCCCAAAGATTTTAGGACACATAAGAACAAATTAAAATGATAGCCAAATAACTGATGGGTAAAAATTTAGCCTTCTGAAGTTAATTAAAAAAGCCAAAGGGAATATTATAGTAGTGTAGAAACCACAGATGAAAAGAAAGTTCTCCCATTTATTTAAATATTTAAATAATATTTAAATAAATGGGAGGAGAGAGGCATAGAGTAGAATACACACTGTTCAGGCTGGAATAAAAGATCTACGCAGTGCCAGAAGCAGAGATGTTTGAGTTATGATAAAGAACAAAGTGTAACTTTGCAAAGTTTAGTAAATACAAAGAATTAGTTCTTTAGAAAGAAAATTGGGTCAAACTATGAAGTCAAAATTTTTAATGCAACTATCTTGAAAGCGATTAATTGAAATTGAGGGTAGTCAGACACGAGGCATAATAAAAAGAAAAGAGTCATGCTTAATGTGATAATTTCTGAAGAATCCATGTATGTATACTTGTTCTACATTCCAGTATGTTTTCCAGTTAGTGATGTACTTAATATTCTCCTTCTCTCTTTGTTGTATTAACCAATTATACTTCATCATAAATACTAACCCGACCAGTAATGTCCCATCCCTTGAAGCATCATTCCCTATTAATCATAAGACTCAGTGAAGATATTTTGTAGTGTGCTCTGGGTGTCAAGATGCATGAGCTATTTTGGATCAAGACAGCAACAACATCCAAAATACCTTTTTGTGAAATATCTTTTAAAAAGAATTTTTACCCGGTTAGAATCAGCTCAGTGTTTATTAATCAGGCAGAGATCCACAGCTTGAAGAATGAAATAAAATACAAAGGTATTTCACTATTTCATCTGCCAGCCACTTTCCCCAATCCATTTCACTTTTCATTAAATCTTCAGCCAGTAAACCCTCCTATATGGTCAATAAACCAGGTACAGAACTGGAGAGGTTAATCATTAAGCAAACAGTGCAATACTGCAATACAGTAGAGTTTGAGTGCACAGAGGGAAGAGCACTTGTACTCATTCCATGTATTTTTTTTTAAGCATTTACAACTGCATACCATGATTTCTGTAACAAGCAAACTCTTTGCTCAAGATTGTATCTGTCAGAATTCTGAGAGCACATTTCAGGGAAACTCAGCTGCTACAAGTTTTATAGGAGTCATTTCATATCCTTCTCATTGCACCTCATGAACTTCCAAACAGAAGTACTGTTTTTACAGAGCGACTTTTGGAATACTCCCCAAACACATATCCTTTTACCATTATTTCAGCGGTGCCCAGCAACAGGACAAGGGGCAACAGGCACAAACTGGAACACAGAAAATTCTTTCTCAACATGAGCAAAAACTTCTTTACTCTGAGGGTGGCAGAGCACTGGCACAGGCTGCCCAGAGAGGCTGTGGAGTCTCCTTCTCTGGAGATACTCAAAACCCGCCTGGATGTGTTCCTGTGCAACCTGCTGTAGGTGACCCTGCTCTGGCAGGGGGGTCAGACTGGATGATCTCCAGAGGTCCCTTCCAACCCCGACCATTCTGTGATTATGATATTGTTCTCAAAAAGACTACACCTATGTATCTCAGTCTGGGGATGGGAGAATGGACTGCACACTTAAACTGAGAGCTTCTACAACACACAATATTGTCCTACAAACAATGGTGGCAGCTTCTTTGTGAACTCATCTTGCCCTGTCATCAAACAAAACATTCTGGACACAAGAGTCATTGCATCTTGGTTCATCCATCTCTATCACAAGTACTTAGGCTCAGTAAAACTGCCTTTTCCAATTAAAAAAAACAAAACAGCAACCTTAAACAAAACTAGAACCGCACAGTTGGCATGTAGTACAATAGTAACTGTGTAAAACTGTTCAGCCCACATCTGTATTATCACACACTTGACTAAATATTTACATCCAAAAAAATTTTAATACCCGCTTGAATAAAATCTCCTTGAGAGCTCTGTAATGAGACAAGAACAATTTGTGTTTCATCAATTGTTTCATTTGCATGAATAGTCACTTCCCTTTAATAATGTCCTGTATGTAAAGTAGAATGCTCAGTAGTTTGCTATATTTTCTTGTTTGGTTGTGTTTTTTTGTTTTTTTTTTTTATTTTTTTTTTTTGAAAAAAGCTGACAGACAAATACAAATATGAGTTGTGCCTATATATATACCATTAGACTTTTCCTTATACGTGACAGAGGGAAAATTCATTTATTAGCATTTAAAAAGTCAATGCTCAACAGGCAAAAATGGAAACGACTAAAATTAAGAGAACTTAAAATTTAACAACTTAAATCAAATTACTGGTGGGTGTTTTCCCGAAGTTTTTAAACTTGATTAAGCATAGGTAGATTTCCCAGTCTGCAAAAGGCATATCTTTGATAGGAATGATACATGCCTTCCAGCTTTTGAGTACCAGGCTCCAACTTACATGCATCTAGACAAACCTCAGCACAGAGACCAGAAGTCCTTAAGTCCTTAGAAAAGACTGGGTTTTTTTTTGTGCCTGAAATGTTGCACAGCCTTCCACCTTGCACATAAAAGCTTCAGGACAATCAACTAACTGAAGTACAGCAGAAGTCTTTAGTATCCAAAACCCCAGGCTCAAGTATTACGAATTTTTGTCTGCAGGAGCACAGCAAGCTCACCATAAGAGTTTTGCTTGAAGTCTTGCAGCGTTTAAGCTATGTACACTAAGAGAATCCTATATAAAACCTCATAGAACTATGCCATAGGATACATTCCCAGACTTTTTGCACAATGGACATAGGTCCCTATTTGCCAGTTTAATTCAACATTTACTTCATTATCTATTTTACCCCCCCCGGCGGCTCTTACAGCGTTCCCAGATTACTCACTTAGCAGGGCATGCAAATAACCAGGCAGCCTGAACAGCACTTTTAGTTGGTTATTGCTATGTTTTCCACTCAACAGAAGTATTAGTGGACTTGTTCACCAGCGTTTCATTCATCCTTCAATACAGCAATGAAAGAAGTACAGGAAAAACCACTAAAATTCTGATTGGAAGGTACCTGTGGAGGTCATCTGGTCACCCCCACAGGTAAGGGTAGGGGGATTTTCAGGTTTTGGAAAGGCAAGATATATATGGATGACAAAAGGGCTGTGAAATACCAGTAGTAAGAATATTTGACAAACTTCTCACAACAGAACTTCAACTGGGTCTTTGAGGGTCTCAAGGTACGCTGGCAGGCGAGCAAATGGTAAAACAAGTAGGTTATATAAAGAAATTTCTACTGTTTGTGGAGCACTGTACCCATATTAGCCTCACTTGAGTGAAGCCCAGTTTGGGCAGGATTATATTTAAGCTTTTTTACAGAAGGAGGAATACACACCTATAGAACACGTGTAAACGCTGAGGTTTCTTCATACTTTAGACAGACATTAGTGAAAGCTCTGATAATCCAGGACAGTCAGGCAACATGCATATTTAAGAGCTCTATAGATTACAACAGCTGAAACACAATGAAAAGTCGGAAAGCAGAAGGAACCAAGAGATTGTTGAAATCTGCGTCCATGAAAGGAACTGAGATTTTTCACCAAATGTCACTTAATATGCAGTAAAAAAAAAAAAATAAAAAAAGAATCAGAAGTCTGATTGTAAAACAAAAGCAAAATGTTTGTTCAGTGAATTTCTCTTTGCTGATACTCCGATGCCATTGATTTTTAAGTGTTTTAAGGTAAATATATTTTGCAAATTCCTGACTTGTTATTTTGCTTTTTATCTCCTATGTCATTTGCCAGCCATTTCTCATGTTCTCTCGTACCCATACAGGTAAGCATACATATATCTGTTTAAATAAAAGCTTACTTAACATTGCTTCCTATCTCCTCTTGAAGAATAACACAGCCAACACAGTACAGTGTATGTCATTACAAATCACACTGAAAGATATTGCATTGAAAGGAAAAAAGATAAGTAGTTTCTGCCTTCCTTTATTTTCTACAGCATAAGTGAACAGCCCCTAGAGCAAATAATCCCTTCACAGGATTACTACGTCTGTGACAAACCCGGGTCTGTTAGAGGGAAGTTATATTTCAAAGCATGTAGTGAAAGCGACTGGCCGGTTTTGTTACTGGATTAAAGCCAACCCAAAGAAATCTCCACTTTACAGAAAGGGAAACATAGGAGGCTTGAATTTTGACTGCTAGACACCAGCGTACAGTTCTTTCATGAGATTAATGTTACTTATGTTACAAAGGTGTCCACCGCAAACAGAACTCCAGCTACCCTTCACAGGAATTGAAATTTTGCTCATCATTCTACAGAAAAGGTAGATTCCTCCCCATATACCTGTAAAATCCAGCAAACATCAATCAGATATGAACAAAAGCATCAACATCTATTTCTCCCTGGATTTTCTGCAGTCAAAATATGTTCACACAGGATCACTTCATGCTACGTACACAACCCAGACTAGTACAGACACCAATAAGGTTAAAAATATCTTTTTAAAAATCATAGGGATCAGATTCCTTGAAGGGTTCCTATCTTCAAACTTTATTCAAAGTATCTTAGCTTCCTTACTTTCCAAACATATTAAGGCTAATATGATTGGGAATAGCCAGTGTTTATTTATGAAGGGGAATTCATACTTAACAACCTGATGGCCATCTACAGTGAAATGCCTGGCTCAGCGGATGAGGGGAGAACAGTAGTTGCTCTCTTGGCTTTATCAAGTCTTTCAGCCTCCTATAAAATCTTCACACTGATGAAATGCGGAGTAGGTAAGTGCTCAGTGAGATGGACTAAAGCACTGGCTGAAGTGTCAGGCTCAAAAGGTTATGAACAGCAGCATGATCATAGAATTGTTATGGCTGGAAGAGACCTTTAAGATCATCAAGTCCCAGTGTTACCTAACTCTACCTGGCCCACTTCTAAACCGTGTCCCTGAGCACCATATCTAGACGGCTTTTAAATACATCCAAGAATGATGATTCAACCACTTCCCTGGGCAGCCTGTTCCAGTCTTTGATAACCCTTTCAGTGTAGAGGTTTCTCCTAATGTCTAACCTAAACCTCCCCTGGCACAACTTGATGCCGTTTCCTCTTGTCCCGTTGTCAGCAGTGGTGTACCCTGTGGTCAGTCTTCATGAATGGTCTGGACAATGCAACAGAGTGCACCTTCAGCTACTTTGCAGGCAATGCAAATCTGGAATAGTGGTTGGTATCACTAATTGGTTGTGTTGCCATTCAGAGGGACCTCAACAGACTAGAAAAATGGGCCAAGAAGTAGCTAATGGAGTTGAAAGGGAAGTGTAAGGTCCTTCACCTGGGGAGGACTAGTTCTTGCACTAGTACACACTGGGGACCAACCAGCTGGGAAGCAGGTCTGCAGAGAACCACCTTGGGATCCTAGTGGAAAACACGCTGAGCACAAACCAGCAAGTCATCCTTGCAAATAAGGCCAATAGCATCCTTGACTGGTAAGGGAGATGATCCTTCCCCTCAGCACTGGTCAGGCCATAGCTGGAGTGCTGGGTCCAGTGCTGGGCTCCCCAGTTACATAAAAGTTAGGGACTTACTAGAGCAAGTCCAGCAAAGGGCCATGAAAACAATTAAGGAATTGAAGTATCTTTCATACATGAGAGTGAGCTGGGACTATTCAGCCTGGAGGTAAGGTTCATGTTGGGGGATCTTATGTGTATAAATACCTAAAGGGGTGAGTGAAGACTGAGCCAGACACTTCTCAGTGGTATCCAGTGATAGGGTAAGAGGCTAAGGGCACAAACTGAAACACAAGAAGCTCAATTTAAATGTAAGAAGAACCCCCTCTCCCCCACTTTATTCTAGAATAGTCAGAAACTGGCACTGCCTGCCCAGAAAGATCATGAAGTCTCTAGTCTTGGAGATATTTGAAACCTATCTGAACACAGTTCTGGGCAAGTCACACTAGTCGTATGTGCTTCGAGAACAGGAAAGTTGGACCAGAAGATCTCCAGATATCGTTTCCAACATCAGCCATTCTTTAATTCTAACCTACAGTCACCTTCTGGATTAAAAAAACCCCAACACAAAACCAACACCAAACACGCACACCACCCCATCACTTTGGAACTAAAAATGCCGTCCACTGAAGATTCCATAGTGCTTTTCTTATTAAAATTGTGGATCTCATTCTGCAACAGACTAACCTACACAATAGTGATTTGCACCAATAAGGTGAATGAGAGGTAAGGGGTAAGGGGCAAGGAAGAACGGCAGTATTCATGGACACGTGGTACTACTGGGTAGAGACAATATTGCCTATAACTCTATGTGACATTCTGTGGTTCTGTTTTGCTGTAAAGTATCTTTGGGAACCAGCTACTAACGCAATCCATTGTTTTCTTATAATTGTAGAAAATACAAACCAGTGAACTCATGATACATTAGGTCCACTGTTACAACAAAGTTGCTATGATTTAGATTCTTCGCAGGACTCAGTTGCACGGGTTTGTAATTCAGATCTACGAATTTCAGACTTCACTGTACGAGAATAAGAATTCACACATGGAAATACTGTAAAGATACTTAGAAGTACTACAGAAAGGTTTTATCACTATTAAACTAGACTATGAAGTAACCCTACTAGCTGTCACAGAGCTGTTTTATGTAAGTATCTGTCCTCGCTTGATTCATTATTCAAATACAGGAAGGGCAAATGCATCAAGTGGTCAATCTGGTTAACCAGCCACTCTTCCACATTAGAGTCCTCACCTACCCTGCAATTATTTTTTAAGTTTTTTTTTTAAATTAGCCTTAGTGATCCTTTCTTCCTCCATGACTCCAAAAGGCTCTTTGTAGCAAATCCCTGCAGCAACCCTCGGTGAACAGGCCTAGACTGGAGTAACTGCTTCCTTGACGTGTTTTTAGGTGGGGGTTACTTTCATTAACCAAATCACTGCTCTTAAGTGAGAAAAAGTATGCTTTTCATTCATTAAGCAAAACAAATCCTCAAGCACAGTGAAAGCAAAACCACTTACCGTATGCTTCACAACCAGCTAACTGCTCAGAAGAAAAATCCAGGCAATTAGCAACGGTAGTCATAGTGGACAACGACGCCCCTCAGCAGCAGTTTTCCTTTTGTAAGGCCTGTTCCTTCTACCCACGCCGATAGCTGGGATCTACTCTGTAAAGAAGCATGCATTGGCAGTTTAGTTGTCTTGCTTGAAGTGAACTGTTTCTGTAAGTTGTGGGTAGTAGGATTATTTTCTTCCTTCAGATTTGCACACAAGCTGGAACAGTACACAGCTGGGTCAACATAGCCAAGAACACACTTTGACCCATTGATTACAAGAACGGCTGCCAAGTTCAGTGCATACGTATGTAAAACAATTTAACTGAAGACGGCAAACTGCTCTTTCAGCTTCATACTTTAGGTTAAAGTAATTGTGCCCTAAAACCGCAGCTACTGAAAGCTCCTACTATTTCCATGCTGGATTACAATACTGCAGTAACAGATCTACAAATCTGTGTCAAAACAGTTCTAACTGCAAATATTAATCTCTCAATAATGAAAAAAATAGATTCCATAGTTTACTAAAAGCATTTTCAAAGGTTCTGCAAAAAGCCCTGAACTTTTCCATCAATGCAAGCATTTTAGTTCAGTGTCGTAGAAGTTTACCTACACCTATAAACACAATGACCACTTGGGGGATGGAGATTAAAAAACAAACAAACAAACCAAGTTGACTGTCTGTTCTAGCAATTGCTATGATTTAGGGTGTTTCAACTGCCAAACCTGCCTTTTACATGCTATGAACTCTGAACTGTTCAGTAGCTTTCATAATTTAGAATGAAATCATATGTTACATTTCCATTAATGAATAATACTTGATCACATGAACTCATGGAATAATGAAGGCAGTAATACCTTCTTATTGTGAGACTTCATTTTACATATAAAGCCATCAAGTCCTTATGATTAACACACCTCTTTTCTTAGAGCAACACATGGGAAATATTAAGGATTTTCTAAAAATGCAAGGAGGTTTTAATATCAGATGCATCCTGCTGTGCTGTAGTTAAGCTCATTTGAATAAGTAGGCAAAAGTATAGCAGCAAGTCAGAATCTGACCTTTTTCAAAGAAGGAAGTTGAGTTGCAGTAAAAAGTTGACATGATTATCAACATGAAACTAAATTCTGGACAATTTCTAAAAAGTTGTCATTGCAGCTCTACAATAAACAGAACATGAGAGAAATACTTGTTTTGAATCCACTGCTATGCTAGAGCTGAACTAATTAATGAAGATGAGCAACTACCAGTTATCCAACAGTTATCCCACTCAGAATTAAGTGGGATAGCTTTTCAGAATGAGAAGTATGACACAAAGCAACATGCAAACTCACAGAAATACAAATATCAGTCAGTAAATACAACACACCGGCACGCAAGAATCTCCTCAAATACATGTTTAGAAACAGGTTGTATGGAGCCAGAGTGGCTGAAAGTTTTGCAACGTAATTAGTTTCTGACTCAAATGAGTATACGCCTTACTGATAATAGTTTGATTTTGATGAGCTTTCCCAAATCAGAGGGAGATCCCGGTAGAAGTTGTCTTGGTTCCCTGCCAGCAGCTGTGGAACACAGGTTTCCAGCCACTCCAGCCAGCATGAAAACTTGCATCCCTCCCATCTGCTGGTTAAAAAGCTCCAGATGAACATTTAGATGCCTAACCATACATAGCTGAGAACCTGGTAAGCTGGGAGCTGGCTTTTTAGGGCTTCTAGGTTGTCATTATTTAGGGCTTCTTGTCATCGTTCTACTTTGCGAGTCCCAACACAGTTCACTGCGCTGCCCCTGGGAAGGGGAAAGAAGAGTTTTGATTCCTCTCTCCCTCCTGGCTTTACCTTCATATAAAGTATTAAGAGAATATCCTTTCTGAGGACAACATTAATTCAGCCCTTTGTTTTGAACTGGAAACACTTAAAACGCTTTACTCAAATGGAAACGGGGTCTCAATCAAGCTTAGGACAATCAGGCAGAGAAGCTACATTTCAGGAAAGGTGAGTCACATTAAAGGCAGGACAGACTCTTACCTAAACATGCACTGAAGTTGGCAGGAAAAGCTGCACATGAATTAGCAATAACAAAACCAACTGAGGTTGCTTTATAAGAGTTCTGCGAAAATATAGCAGAAAATTCTTTCAGACAATACTAAGATGAGGTCAAAGCTGATAGACAGAAGAGACATGCTCACTGTTCTGTAAGACCGGGTCATGAACGTTAAGCTCATCCAAGGATGACCAAGGTCACAGAGGACAGACAGCAGAGATGGAACAGAGTAATGACAGCATTAAAACCAGCAGAAAATGATGTGCTTGAGGTTGATGATAAATTTGAAGATTCAAGATGAGGATACCTGCCCAATGCTACCCATCAGCTAGTTAATACCTGAAGCAATGTGCTATTAATGATATGTATGATATTTTCTTTTATGACTGTTTCTGGATTTCAGTTTGCTCACTGCTGTGTAAGGTAGACAGGAAATCACAAATTTGTTGAAAAAGTGCAAGTTATACAAGAAAATAACCCCCCTTCCCTCTCTTTCCCAACATTTCCGTGTTAATCTACTATGTTTACAAGCCTTTTATCTGCCGTGACTTCTTCACACTAGGAAAAAGGGGTAAGTTCCAACTATTAGGAAACATCTGAAGTGGGGAACTGACTTTCAGCCATCTGCCTGCCAACTTGTGTTAAAATGACAACTTGCCCAATTTCCACTAGGAATTTTTTCAATAGAAGGAATTACCTTATAGTAAAATCACTGCATGAAAATTAACTGAGAGTAGAAAAAGGCCATACAGGTGGCTGCCACTCTCTATTTGTTTTCACGCATTGTGCTGTATTACCATCAGTAGCAGAAGCCAAGATAATCCTGACCCTGAATTAAGTTACTAATGACACTAAAAGTCTCTCGATCTTTAACAGATGCATTTTGCAATTAGTATATTTTAAGGGTCATCGTCAAGTAACCCTCCTGGAGAGAACACCCAGGGGAAATAAGTCGCATGACACCATTGATCCCAGCTTCCTTTAAAGCCCTTTCCCCCTACTTAGTGCTGCAGAATTCTGAATTTGATTCTGCTGCATTCATCATTGTGAAGGTACACACGCCGCTGAAGTAGAAATGAAAACAGAAAAAGTAGAAAAGTAGAAAGTGTGTTTGTATTTAGATTTTATGCCCTTTGTAGGAAAAAAAAAAAACTCAGCATGAATAATGAGTACTTTCAGGGTTGTTTTCTTTTTTTTTTTTTTTAAATCAACTCCATTAAGAATATTAGGATTTATGAAGAAAATCCAAATCATATGCTAGATTTCTGCACGAACTATTTTGAAAAACATCTAACTTGTAATCGCAGCTTTCTTGGTCACACCCCTGATGTTGAAATCCTGCGAAGATTTACAATATTGTAACTTCCATTAACGTATGCTCTGTTTCTTTGTGCTCTGAAGATAAATGACTTTACAGATACCATTGCCTTTTTGAACACTGAAGCTGGTGTAAGACTTTATTATAGAATAAATTGAGGTGTACTGCGTCTTGAGGCTGAGGTGTGGTACTGCACTTAACTCAGTACAGTGAAGTTATTCAGAAACTAGGAAGCGCATGGCTGCTACAATGTGCTGCTCATTAATATTGCTGGAATTAAGCTAAGAAAAAGCTACAGAACAGCCATGCCAGATGTATTGCATATCAGATCACAAAATAAATCGATACTCCTAGCACCTGACTCACACCAATAAATCTCATGGTAAATACAGATTTCCCACAATAGTATTCTAATTCTAATAAAATTTTCCTAACATAAGCACCATTATTGCTAGACTCAAAATTCTAAATAGTCATGTCGAAGCAGTGAGAGCAAAATACAATGCCTTAATGTCTCAAGCTAAAAACAATTCTGAAGATTTCTTTCTTGCAGAGGCATCTGACTCATTAAACCAAATTCATCGCATGTAAATACAGACGTCTGCTAAAGACAGCAGACGTAGGTTAGCATTATACCTACCTCTTGGATTTTGCGTACATGTGAAGGTACCTGTTGGTTTCAACCATTTCAATGAGTTCACACAAGTATATTGTGAAACAGCATTTATATTGTTTTCTTTGCATGACAGAAATGGCTCATTTCCTAAAGTATTTGAAAGTTGTCCATGCTCCAAACTGAAAGTGTATTAGTCAGCTACAATGGCTACTTTTAGTGGTTGTCAGCAAGTAAAACCTCAAATTATTTCCCACTCTAAGTAGGAGGGAAATAGTTGGGTTTGATCTGATTAACGTTGGATCGTAAAGACAAGCAGCAAATAATTGAAAATTAATATCTCCACGTTACTCCCTTCAAATATTCACCTATGTCTTAACAGATACTCCTATCTGAGAGAGGGATACTTGATATCCTTAACGCCCGGATACACATCCTAAGCAGCATATTAAGCTAAAACGGTCTTGAAGCCTGCCACGCTTCTGGAACAGATGGGCATACCTACCATCTTCCGCAGTTTCCCTGTACTCTGTTGAAGAAACAAATGCCAAACTTGAGCAGACTGATTCACTTTGAAGACTACCAAGTTCTTTCAAACAATAGCAAAGTCAAGTACCGTAGTTGGGCAGGGTATCTACAGGTCTCTGGAAGTTCCCACCTTTTAAGAAGTGTATCGTGCAGACAAGTGTCAACGGTGTAGACATTTAAGTTCCAGGCACGCTGCTAAATTCAGCAGACTTGAATAGTGGCAAGAGCAGAAGGTGCAGAGACTCCTTCATAGGCTCACAGTCACACGTGGAGTACCTTCTCATCCACTCCTGTTCACGCTACTCATGTATCATAATGGTGGCATCACCAGTTACTGTCAGTCCACACATTACCGGGCAAGTTTAGTTACTCAGATGGCATGTGCTTTGCTCTGCGTAAACTACATTTCAATGTACTCTTCAGTCTGAACCAAATCTTTAAATCCTTCCTGTTTTTCAGGCAGACCTCTCTCTAGACTAACTCCTCATTTGGGTTCCTGACACCAGATGCAGAATTTCATATTAAAAAGGCTGATTACACACATCTATTTTCTACATCTTAGGAATATGATACTCAAACTGAAGTGATATTGATATGAATTTCTGCAGTGCTTCTGACTTAATTTAATCACGGAATGTCATACGGAACTCCTAGCTCACCTGTCTGGATGCCTGTATTAAATACTTTCGTTATTGTATATAACTAAGCTCTCTATGTACAACTTCCACAGGCCAGGATTAGACACTAAGTATTTATACATCTATTACAAACCACAGAGCTATTACATACCATCTTATATTATAACCTGAAGCCTGAAAAGCAGTTATGTCCATGGGCTAAAAATATCTTGCTCATCCCGCTCCATGAATAGTGTAGCTGTTAGGTCAAGCTATTTAATTGTTTGAATTAGCTTCTAAGGCTTACACATGTGACTGATACACTGTTCCCATTAAACCCTCCCCACAGAGACTGTGTTTAAAGAGATATTACTGCACTACAACTTTTTACCTATGGAACACCTGTGAGGTCCAATAGTAACTGTATTTCTACACAGTTGCATGTGAAAAAAAGCCAGTACAATCAGAATACAGTATCATTAAAGATCCCTTTCAGAAATGTATTGTAGGAAAACTCTTTTCCAACCTTTAAATTATTTTATTTGTGGAGCAATGTATTACTGCCCTGGTTTCAGCTAGGATAGAGTTAATTTTCTTTCTAGTAGCTGCCATGTTTTGAATTTAGTATGAGAATAATGTTGATAACACATACTGTTTGAGTTGTTGCTACGTAATGTTGATATTAAGTCAAGGACTTTTCCAGCTTCCCATAGAAGCTGAGAGGGAGCATAGACAGGACAAGCTGGCCAAAGGAATGCTCCATACCATAGACATCATGCTCAGGATGTAAATGGGGGTTGGCCGGGGGCAGGGGAAGGGAAGGGATATGTGATTGCTGCTTGGGACGGGCTTGGCAACCGGTCGTCGGGTGGTGAGAGTGACCTGTGTTGTATCACTTTATTTTGTATATTCTTTTACCATTACCATGGTAAACCAACATTTATAAAGATAACTTGGAAAAAAATGGTTTATATAAACCAAAAATACGTAAGTGTTTCATACAGCTTTTAATTTCATGTTCAACATGATCACACAGTACTGTGAGTTTTAGAAGTCAGATAAGCTTAATATTCAATTTAAGGTGATTTTTCTCTTTAGAAAGTCTTAGATATCTAATGCTTCCTTTTCCTTCTTCACCCCAGTTGGGGGAACTTGGAAACTATACCATCCCACATACAGTTTTGGTTTTGACAAGTCAATAGACAGTTCACCTATCAAAGAAAACTTCTAACTAACATAAGGAACTGATGTAACAGCGTTTAAATGGTTTTAGCTTGTCTTTCAGGTAAAAGCTAAGTACTTATTTGAGATGAATTCAGAGACACAGCATGGTTAAGGACAGAAGTCTAATTTGCTGCAGGTTTTACTAGCACCCAAATTAGTTTATCATAAAAGTCTCAGCACCAAATGGAAACTCCAGATTTTGACTATAAAATGTCAATTGTTAATTCTGTTTGAAAGAATCATCACAATAGTTCTATTACTGTAAGTGACTTCTTCTCACTACTAAAATAATTCCATGTCTTGTCTTAGGAATGCTGCATTGAAAAGGGCTGTGCAGGAAAACATCATTAGAAATACCCAAAGCAAAATAAATGTATTCTCAGAGGTCATGCATTCAGGGACTGGGTGCAATCTGATGGTGTCAATAAAACTAATATGTCTAGCAAAAGCAGAACATAAATTCTGTTTAAGTGCTTCTAGCCCTGTGTTAGCTTGTATGAAGCTTGAAGTCAGTTCTCTGAGAGTATGTGAACGCTAACATGAGGCTAGAAGATGCTTATTACCATCAGTCTCAAAAAGCACATGTAATTTCATTCAATCATCTCAATTCAATAAATCTTTATTCATGTTTTCATACCTTCTGGGTAAAGCATTACACTGCATATAAAAGAGTTTCCCTCGGTCCATCCCTTTTGACAAAATATGAATAGGCCAGAACAAAACCCTGAATGCAAGCCAGTTCCCACCATTTCTGATGTTCGCTCGGGACTTTTCAGGGGAACGGTTTAATAGAAGCTGGAAAATATCAGTTTACTTCAACACACAGTATCTTCTGTCCTGTAATCTGTGTATTCATTAGCACTCCACCTTTGCAACATATTACATAGCTACTTAAAGTAATCCGAATCCAACAATTCACCGTGCATTGAAAACAGCAAATTCTTTTCAGCCTCCCCTTTCCAGTATGCCCTCTTTTACTTAATAGGAGCCTGCAAAGTATTATTTCTGTCCGGTATTTTGAAGTGAGGTAATTGCTGTATTTTCCTATGGTTATAACTACCCTCATTTGAAACAGCAAGTCTAAAATTTTAGGGGAGATAAAAAAAAAATAATCCAAGAGCAACAGCTGTGTTAAAGCCTAAGTTCTAAAAAGAATATTTTTTTCCTTTTTTTAAAAAAAAAACCCAAACCACAAAACACCAAAACCAAAACAAATTGACAACAAAAACTGAGCTATGAGAACTGTTTAAAATACTAAGCATTACAATCCAGTATGTACACAGTAATGGACATTACTGGTGCTCCTGGTCACTGACGCCCTTAAGCTTCAGCCATTTGTATATTTCTACATTTCTGGTAAAAAAAAAAAAAAAAAAAAAAAAAAAAACTCCTAAC
>VZSZ01000325.1:306896-359284 GCA_013398815.1 Ibidorhyncha struthersii
CCTAATCAGTTTTACATGACACTGGGGCTACCTTTACATCACCAACACACTGGCAGGATGCCGAGGTTATTTATTTCAGGTAAAACCATTTCTGTTAGGCCTTCAGAAGAAGTCATTGTTCCCCCCCGCTCCACCCCCGCCCTTAGTTCTCACAATTGTAATCCAGCTTTTGGGGGGGCATGCCTTAGTTCATGGGTCAGGACACCCTCCTATCGTCCTAGGAAATGCTTAACTAATAGTTCCAGGCAGCAGCTCAACGCGTTGTCTAATTTTAAATCTACTTGTAAGGCCCCGAAGTCTCCCTTACACGCTGTGAAGCGAGACTAAGCACACAGCGCTAACTCTAATGGCATTGCAGTAAATACTAGGGTGTTTAGTATTAAGTAACGAAGTCCTTTGTGTGATTTTAATCCTAAATGGTTTTAGGTCCAAAATTCTGTGGTATAACTGAGCTCTGTATTCTTCTACAGCGTTATTCTAATCAAAACTGTCATCTAACTTGATCTCCCAGGATCCCTGAAGAGGCAGTTTAGGGTAGTTGGTTACCATGCATTCCTCACTCCCTCAGAAAAAGCGAGTATTACGTTCATATGCATTTGTTTATAATCATCTGTGAAGTTTTTATAAACAAAACTACCAAGTTCTGGATAAATCAGGGTACACGTACTTCACATATTCTATTTCCCTTATGTTCTGAAATAGCGTCTTGGCCAAATTCTTCACTGAAGACATACAAGCATTATCCTGAAGTAGGTAAAACACGATCTATAGTGCAAAAAAAACCCCACCCCCAAACCCTATACAAAAAGGCATGGTGACATTGGGGAAGAGCAAGAGCTTAAAACTTCAGTGCCTGTGTACGAGCCTGCACACGAACAATGCCCGCTACGTAAAATGTATATGTACATATACCACAGAACTCAGCATATGTACGAACAGCGTACTGACTCACTTTGATGTTGGTATACCTAAGAACGTGGCTCGGAAGACATTACTGCTTAGTTTGTCTGCCCATACTTCACAGCAACTGGTAACAGGTCCCTGCCACAGCAAGGTTTGTATAGTTTTGAATGTAGCGTAAGGAAAAAATATCTTCTGGGGAAATGCAAAATAAACAATAAACAACCTGATTATTAGGATAGAACAGAAAAGCATCTACCATTAATTCAACAAGATGTGATTATATTCAGTGTACAGCAAATGAACTATAAAGTGTATTATAATCATTCGGTACAGGTTTGGTCTATTCACTTTTCTCAGCGATACTGGAAGGATTGTGACTATTTCAGTAAAACACCCATTTCAGTTATTTCGAGAGTCTGAGCTAACAAAGTGAGCCAAGTCAAATGATAACTCCTCATTTTAGTGGAGATTGGTTAGAATTTTCTTGTTCCAGAGAAATGAGGTGTATATTGAAGGAATATACACCCCCTTTCCCTGCTCCCGAGTCCCTGAAATCTAGTATAAGCAACAGCTTTTCTTTTTCACCAAGTTATGGCAACAACTTCTGTCACATTTGAATCATTCTCCACATTACTTATGGTTCAGGATAAACTCATCAGCTTTCACATGGGAAAACTGAAAGAACTGCTACACCATTCATCAAGAACACCATTCATTCCCTGCTCCTTCCAAATATACTCTTACCTAACCACTCCAATACAGCAAAGTGATCCAACAATTGAGAAATATTTTGAGAATCCCTAGACACAGATCATTTTCTGACCAGTGCTGCCAAGCTTCCTCATGGTTTTATCTCAAGTAGGACACGGCACTTGCATGGACTACTAAAGCAGACTTGTTCTTCTAGATTCCAGATTATTTAACGTGTAAATCTTCACGACGAATCTCAGTTTTCATCTGTACAGTGGATAGTGATGTTAATATTTCGTACATTATTCCTAATAGTTATTCCATAAACTAATCTTGAGGATTACTTCCTTGGTATCTAAATGCTGGTTTGACACTTGCAGCACTACAGAGTCACTACTGCCCAACGCAAACAGGATTTTATGAAAGGACTCCCCAAAGCAGTAGAACTCTATACCTATATAAATATTATTCACATACTTTTGTGAAGTATTTGGTGGGTTTCACAGACTTTCTGGCAAGAGCTAAAAACCTCTGCTTCCCCGTGTCTGGTGCCATGAAACACAGGGCCCAGTTTTCAAGCTTTTATAGCAGAGTTGTAAGCAATACCTTCATACAAAGCCAGCTTGGCACGTTTTGTATGCCGTACCAGTCAGACCTGCAAGCAACCACGTTTCTACAGAAAGAGAACATGTGTTCAATATCCAAATGAGTACACATAAGATGTGTACGTGTCTATAAAAAACACTTTCTGATTTTAAGTCTAACAAGCACAAGAAATTAAAATGAAAAGATGAAGCCAAATCTGTATAAAATTAACTGAGGTAATGTATTTATGTGATAGGGTTGAGGCATTTGTGATTATGTCAACTGATCCTTCACTGCTCTGTTTAAAGATTAATCTTCCCCTCCTGACATTATCCTTTCTCTTAACTAGTAGTAATATAAGTTAATTAAAGACTGCATATTTTTCAAGCAAGGCATTCAATAGAAACACTGTATCTGATAGCTGGCTGCTCAAATAGCTAAAATCCAGTAAATATTAAGAACTACCAGACAAAGTAGTTCTTTTTCTCACTTAAACATCATCTATCAGTATCTCCTCTCAAACAACATAGCTACGACAACTAGACTGAGATCACCAATTAGCTATTTTTCATTTGGTTACACAAAGACTTGCCAGTATTTCTTTTTAGCTCATATTCTCGTTTATTAATATTAAGTAATTAACATTGTAAACTTACTTTAATCTCCAATACCTCAGCTTATACATGTAAATGTGGAGATAAGAGTAAAAATAAATTTGAGGATCTACACAAGAAAGAAAACATACGGGAATTTAAAAAGCCAGACTTCTTACCAGAACTATGATTACGTGGTGTGTGATATGCTCTGAAGTCTGTATTTTATCTATTTATTAGCTAATATTGATAAGTATATCTCAAAAACATCAATGACACAATTTGCTGGGTAGATATACCATCTTGGCTTGTTTTTTCCTGAAAAGACAGTTTCTTCTTCTTTTTTTTTTTAATGTAAAGATGTAAATTGCTAGCTTAGCACAATACAAGGAATACTTTCAGAGAGAAAGATGTGAGTGTACTATTGAACGCAAATCTAAGGTCTAAGTGTAATCCAAGTTTCACAAACCTGTAGGTAGGGAAATATAGAATGTAACAATTGCTAAGGAATCTGATTTTTAAAACATATCCAAGGGGCATTGATCCCGATGATCCTATGGCACACCACGTTGGACTAGGCGCAGGGTCACTAAAGCACTGCCCACCCCTCATCAACACTCAGTCCAGGCTAGTTCTAGCACTGGATTTTATTCTACAGATCCATCTTGTCTACCTGCATTACTTGTTAAGGGAAATGTAGCCAAATCCTCTTGATAAGTTATTTTTCATGCACCATTAATAGAAGGATCTTAATTTTGTATTGATATTCACTAGAGCTGAAAGGAGAAACATTGTTTGTCTCACTGTTTACTTTACAGATGAAATAGGAACAGCTGCCTCAACCTTCTTTTCTAATGAAGTCTCTTAATAAGGCTTTAATAGAGATGTTCCCACCCTTTGTGCCTCTCACTACCTGACTGGATTACTATGGTTTTCTATCTTCTTGTAGATCTATGGAAAAAGCAGATTCTTTTTGTGCTCAGTTATCCCATTTAACTAAATATACATTAATGGCAGAATATTTGTGTCTTTTAAATGCAGTCATATGCTACTACTGATACAATTAATTCATCGAGACCAGCATTAAGTATTAAAGATGGAAAGGCAAGACCATACTAAAGGGGAAGGGTAGGGACAAGACAAATGAGAAATTGACACAGTTGATCAAAAACTGATATAGATACAATCACCTAGTTCCATTTAAAAGATGTATTAAAAATAAAAAGTAATTAGCAAGAAAATTAGTAGCTTACACATGAATCCTTAAAAATAGAAAGTTCAGTTTAAGACCGAAGCAAAACTGGAAAATAGTTAGATAATCTGATTTGCACAGACTTCAGCAAGTGTGTATGTTTTTTTTTTTTAAACTAAAATATTCAGTTTCTTTAAACGTGAAAACCCAGAAGAGAGTTGTCTTGCACTGAAATACCAAGATGCACTGAAATACAAATTCTTTTCCACCTTTAAATTTCAGAAATGAGACACCTCTTGTTGCCAGCCTCCAGTGAGAATGGGACACATTAACCACAACCCTCTGAGCCTAGTCATGCAGGATTGTTTAGTTTTTTTTTAAACTATTCTAGTTGTTCACCCATCTAGATCACAACATCGTACCTTGGATATGAGCTTACCTACTGTGTGAGACAGTGTAAAAAGCCCTGGTAAAGTGTAGGTAAACCACTTTCACCCATACCACCCATAATATGGTCACTTCATCCTAGGAGACAATCAGTTTAGTCAGGCAAGACTTACCCTTGGTAAATCCATGCTGACTCTTCCCAATTACTGCCTTCACGTGCTCAGAAATGTGCTCCAAGAAGTCATGTTCCATGATAATCCTAGGGATCAAAGTTAAGTTGACCAGTCTGTACTTCACAGGGTTGAACCCTCATACCTTTTCTAGAGAGGGGTACAAGATTTGCCCTTCTCTAGTTATCGGGAACTTCTCCTGATCTCCATAACCTTTCAAAGACCAAAGGGAGCCGCCTCCAAAGGACAGCAGATCGTGCTAAATTCTCTGTAGAAATCCCTGACTCAACTTTTATCCAGTTACTACTGGTAGCTCTTCTCCTTGAAATCTTTCCCTAAGGAGAGGGGCCCGGGAGTCCTCATTGGTGAAACCTAAGTAGGAGGTACTTCAGCCTCGTCCATGCGCAGTGTCACTCAATGACGCACACCACTCAGCAGCAGTTACAATTCCTATCTTCAGCCTACTCATGCAGCAGCAGCTTTTCTTGCTGTCCCTTTCAAGTCTCAATTCCAGTTGAGCTACAGCTTTCTTAACATCATGCTTACATGGCCAGTATTTCCAAATTCCTCCTCTGTAGTATGTCCCTCCTACTTCCTCCAGTATACTTTTTTGCACTGGAATTTGTTGTAACTTCCTGTTTAGCCAAACCAGTGTCCCACTACATCTGTTTTCCTGATCCTCAGGATGGCCTGTTCCTGTGCTTACACAGTCCTTAATTTGTCAGCTTTTCCCAATGCCTTTGGGCTTCAAAGTTACCTCCCATGGTAACCCACTTGCCAGTTTCCCAAATAAGCTGAAGGTTGCTGGCCTGAATTATAGGATATACAGTAATGCATATTCCAGGATCAGGGCTTCAGATAAGTCTAAAAGGCAATTCTATGCACTAATTTAAGGACATATAAGAGAGACCTGTATTTACAATTTTAGTCATGGAACTAAGCTCTTGAATCATCAGTCTCACTTTCAAGGTGCTGAGTTGGATGACCACCTGAATTATCTCACCTGATTTCTCAAGGATGAAAAAATCTTCACCAAAAGCCGAGCTGTTCTAAGCTGATAGCCTCTTCTATATCCAGATTTAAGCACACCCAGCAAGTGAGCATTTAAACTGCATCGTAGCTTAACTCATACCTCTGTGGATAGAAGCTTTGTATGAATTCACTCATAGGCTACAGCACCTCAACATAGAACTTGTGTGTCCAAAATGTCTCGGGGTTCAGCTTCAGCAGTGAAGTCTGGGACCCCATTTAAGATATTTATAATCCTATAGAGGACACAAACTTAAAAAAAGAATTAAAATCAATTTAAAGCAACTGGCACGCTGAGATGAAAGCTGCCCAGAAGCAGCCAAATGTGAGAGCCTTGCAATTTATGCCCAGAAAAGGATGAACTTTAGCCATCTTTGAACAGAACCAGAATTTTAGGAAATTTACTTCTGCCCTCCAAAATCAGTAGGTATGCCTCAGTGTAAGTTATTTCTGCAGAATCTTTTATAATGTATATGAATGGTCAGCATAAATACATAGCATGAGAATGCCCATGGCATTACATTTAAAAGAAAGTTGGCATTTTAAATCTGGGGAAAGATAAAGCTTTGCTCTGCCAAACATCTAAAGAAAACCCATTGTAGTACAATTAAGATCTAATCAGTAGCTTACATATACGTGGGAGATGGTCATTTCGGAAAATAGCTATTTTACAGGGCTACAGTCACGTTGCAGCATGTGCCATAGGAAGTGAAAGAAGGCTAAATACATGAAGATATCCCAAGGAAATGATCCTTATGAACTGGTAGAGATCAGAAGAAGAAAGTAAAAATTAAAAAATCCATCCTATTATTTCTTTACAGGCCCGGGAACAAGTGCCTGAAAGAAAAGTAGCTTAACAAAGATCAGTAGGATGAAAGGAGATGGCTGACAGAGGAAGATGTTTCATTCTCACTCTGAGGGGCAGGTTCAAAAAAATTTAGTCAGGACAATCACCCAAGAAAGTACTTAGTGGAATCTGAACCACACAGGAACAGTCTGTGAACTGAAGAAACTGTACCCAGAAAGACACATCCTTAAGAAGGCTATGAAACAATCACTTTATAGTTTCACGGAGTCTCCATTGACAAGGAGAGAGGTGTGTCAAGCTCTCTGCCTGAGCTCACCTACGCTCTATCAGTCTTCTGCACTTTCCCAGAATTAACTTCCATGAACCTTATCTCCTTGCCAAGAAACACATTTGAAGAGAAATACAATTACGAAATTAAGTGCATTAACTTTTCTAATCAGTGTTAGTACTTTTGTTTATTTTCTCCCTTTTGTTCTTCTACAGAACTCATCTCCACCCTTCCCATCCATCCTGGGGAATCAGTTTTCAGACTCATGCATAGTTTTGCCTGGTATTTATTTAAGATCAGGTTCTCCATTTTGTACCGCACCAAAGGCACTTGGTCCTTAAAAAAAGTTGAACGTTCCTCTAAGAAGAAAAGTATGAAGGATTCATTTAAAGAAAATGCTTTTCTTTCACCTAAATATGCAGTTCAAAGTTATTTAACCTCAAGGAATCCCATCCAAGCACTGCTTTTCTGAACTGTAAGTCATTGATAACTTTTCTTAACTTGGTACAAAAAAAAAAATATTAATAGAAAAGCTAACGTACTTGCTCAGTCCTTTTGCTGTCTGAATGCTTCCAATATATATTTTTTTCATATATTGTGGAAACTGAAATACTCAAAACTGCTACAGAAAAATATTGAGACACTTTAACTGTTAAAAAAAAAAAAAAAAGATGTCTGAAGGCAAGGAATTGAACATTTAGGTTTCACTATCTAACTCAGTTTGATAGCCTAATTCTTAGATATTAGTTATTTGATAACCCATCTCTAACTCTTTCTGCCTCTGCTATCATCATAAGAAGTTCACGTATTTCTTTTCTGCAGATAATCCACAAATCAAAACATGTGCAAAGCACAAAGGATTTGAACATAAGGAAATGGATAGGTCGCAGCAGTAAAGCGAGGTAGCAAAAAGGTGTTATCAGAGCATTGGCTGGGAAATAAACAGAATTGTCTGTGTTTAGCAGTTCAGCTGGGAATGCATTATTTGTAGACTGCATGGCTATATTTTAGAGAAAATACTTTGTTTGGAAGTCTTTAGAAGAAAGTATGGCATCTGGAACTGGAAATCTACCATAGCGAATGGTGAGCTTCTTACATAAAAGGTGTTTCGATCAATAACACAAGGTATAACCTGCATCCATGGAACTTCAGAGATGCCAGTCCTGTGGCAAGAATATGGAATGACTGAAGTTTAGAGAATTATGGACACAAGCAGTTAACCAATTTATTCCTGCGTATCATATCAGGATACAAACTTGGATGAGCTTGGAAGATGCAATCATAACAAGTCAGCAAAGATCAGAACTCTGACTTGTCCCTGTCATTTCAGAACATGCCATCAGTTTCTGTATTGTACCTATGTTAATGACTCAAAACTCCATGCTGTGGCACACATGGACTGACTCAACATAATTAATCACATATCACATTGTATTTATGAATAACACTTGCCTTAAACACAATCATTATTGCTTTCCAGTATTGCAACAACACAGCTATCAGAACAAGAAACATCAGCCTCAGTTTAAAAATACCGTATTTGTTCAAATACATTACACTTATCTGTGCTGATAGATGGATGATGCTACAGACAGAAGACAAAGATGACATTCACGGAGAAAAAAAAACACTCTGTAGAGCTGATGGTCAAATAAATTGCTGTGGATCTTTAGCTTCAGCTTATTGAGTTGTCTTTTAAATTGTCCCAGAATGAACAAAAGTATTCAACACGTTAATACCTGTTTGCTTATTATAATCTCTTAACAACAGAGCTATGACAGTCCTCATGTCACCACTCAGTGGCACCATTGTGCATATTGAACGCAGTCCACTTCCACAGAACTTCCATTTGCATTACTGTAATCCACCCCATAATCCCACCACCCACCACCACCACCACCATAATCACAATGGTTCAACTCAGCCATTAGCCTGCAGTGTACAATCACACTTTCACCATTCCTCAAACACACTCATGTAGATCAGCAATAAGATATGCCTTTTTGCACCGGCAGCGGTTTCTTTTTGATTCTGCTTACACATTTAAGTAAGCGCCACTTGTCCCACAGCAATACGCAAAACAAAGTTATGAAAGCAGCAGCAACAAGAGACTTCTGTGATTAGCCAGCTCTTCCAGCCTTATTTTAAGTCTCAGGAGATAAAATAGTCGATGGAGAACAGTTAGCAATACATATAATTTAGCTGTTTAAAAACCTGATAATTTACATAACAGAAAGGCTTCCTTGGAATACATCCTTTAACCTAATGCACCGATACTATGGCAATCCCAGTAATTCTTCTATTTTGAACGATGCATTCAATTGTAATGAAAACATCAATACCTTGAAATGAGAACATTCCAGCACAGAAATATTGCCGTCTTGCTTGCCTGGTAGTGTATGGGCTTATAACACAGCATGAGCTTGTACCCCTCCAGTACTGCCCTCCTCTGATCTGCGTGGCAGCCTTTACTACCACGTAAGGCGTTTACAACATGTGCGTTGCGTTCCTGCACGATGAAGCAGCATAATCAAATCTGTTACTCGTTGGGAAGCATCAAACCTTTACCTCCTTGCAAGTCTGACGGGATGGCCGCTGGGCTCACTGCTCCCACCTCACCCTTCAGCTGGGCTCAGTTATTTCCCAGGGGACCACACATCCGGAGAACCGGCAGTTACCAAAACAGTAGCGGGTTAGCAAGAGCTGATTTGGGGGAGGGGAAATTCCAAACCGAGAAAAGCTTCTCAGAAAAAAAGGTGAATAGCTTTCCAAGCTTACATGTAGCCTAAACATGGACAAGCCTAATAAAATGAATGTCTTCACAACAGCAAGATTTGTGGTTATATTCTGAAAGTACTATAAGCTGTATCCGCTTAAAACAATACTGAAAGGTCAGGTGGTTTCCAGTTTTAAGGCATGTTAGCATAATCAGCCTTAAATTAAAACAGATGGGAATGACAGATATATTAAGGTTATTAAAGACCTCTAGAGGATAGAGTTAAATAAGGTTGCTTAATCCATCTTAGAAGGGTATTATGAATTGCATCACTTAAACAAGAATAGCATTCTTGCATCTATTTTAGATTTTACAAGACTAAATAAAATTGCCAACACAATGTAACTAATGGCATGCACATAACGTGTATCTACTAGCCTCAGGTTTTGAGAGAAATAACCAGAATGTGTTTCCTGATGTTGACAGGCATTCCTACAGGCCTTTTAACAATAAAAATGATCATTCTTCTCATGTTGCAGCATGTAGTGACTGCTCACCATTGAATGATATATATCAGTATATTATATATCAGCATATTGTATCTCTTTAGAGAGAATGATAATTCTGCCACTAAAAACCTTAAGTATTGCGGTGCAGATTTCTCAGAGGTTCCTCTAAGCCAAACCCAAAAAACCCCAAGCCCTTCAAAACTTGCAACACATCGCTATTGGGCATCTGTGCAAAGTGTAATCCAAATTGAAGATAAAAATCTCATCTTCATACATGCAACAGTTATTAGCACACCTTTTAAGGGCTCGTTCTTGCCACAGTAGCTATGATAAAAACATCTATGATAGCCACTGGTTGAGCTACACAACACGTGGATTAGGAATCAGGACTCAAGCCTCCGCTCCTGTACTGATACCCAGTTTCCTGCCTGTGAAAGATTTTTCAGCTCAGTAAAGAGTTCTCAACAAGCAGCCAAAACAGCTGACAGCCTGCTAGAGCATGGAATCACAAATGGTGTGGGAAACGTGGTTAAGAGCCTTCTCACATCAGGGGAGGAAAAACCTCAACCCACAAGCATTAGGTAAATTCTTTGCGCTGGACTGCCTTGCAAAGGTATCTTTACGCACCTTTCCCTATGGAAGACAACGGGATGTTTAGAAACTCAACTGGGTAGTAGCAGTAGTGTTAAAAGTGCTTTCAGAGCAGAGGTGCCAGAACTCTTCTTCCAGGCAGAGAAACAATTCATGAACCCTGTTTGGGTTTTGGTGTGAACTGGTGCTAACGCGCGGAGCCTTGCCAAAGCTGCAGTGCTTTCTCAGTATGTGCAGAAGCCATATGATATCCTTTTTTTAACCCTTCCCCCCTCCACATAGTAATCCCCAGAGTAACAAATCCCACTTCCCAAGGTTAACTGAAGATCTAGTAAGAGCTGAACTCTGGCTCCCAGAATCATTTTTTTCTGAATTTAGGTGCCTATACTCAAATAAATCCTGTTTTGCAATCAGCTTGGAAATTGCTTTCAAGGATTCCCACCATCAAGGTGAAAGGTACATGGACAATTTAATCCAGTGGGAGCACCTAGTATCTAAAGTTCTGTGCTTGGAAACGTCAGTTTTTGAAAGTGAGACTGAGGCTTTTTGAAATTCTTCAACATCTCCATTTTTGAAAGTAAATGACCCAACACCTATTTTTAATGTACAATTTAAAATAAATTTGACATTTTTACTACATTTGCTGTACAGGAAAACACAAAGTGACCAGGGATCAGTTTGTTTACTTCCTCGCCTTTTTAAGATTAAACAAAACATTTTATTTAACTACAAGTTACATTCAACTGTTTAAAGAAGTCTACATAATTGAAGTGTTCCTTGTGCATTTCTGTATAACAAAGCTGTGTTAGGTCAGCCATCACCTATTTAAAACTTTGGCTACATTTGCCCGACTGCAGGGCACTGACAATAGCTGGGCACATTCTAACCATCCAGCAGCATAATTAAAAGTAACTGAACTGAAATCTAACAGCGGCATAATTCGCTAAGACTAAATTCAATCAGCACTCAGAGGGAAGGGGGATTAGAATTAGCATTCTAAATCTGTGGTTGGTAGATTACATAGACACTTTCTTTTCTATTCGGTAGAGAAAGTTGCAGTGCAGAATATGAAGTGGAATCTTCCCCAGTGATAAAACACATAATGCCAAAGCAAGGACATTAAATGAAATTAAAATGCATAGCTCAGATAACTTCAACATCTATAGAACCAGAAGAAAAAGTTAGACTCAAAGGTTCATTAGAGAAATCAAGCGTCAAGACAAAAGAAGACCTTTATCTATAAAAGCCTTACCATAAGCTTGAATATAGACAGAGCTAGTATAGTCACCTCAGCACACTGCCACTTTCCGTTATCCTAGTTCAGGATGTTTTCCAAGCAGTTTCACATACGCTAGAAGTTTTGGCACAGGTATTCTCTAGGTATGACAGATATAAACCAGTTATATGCCAGGTATATACCGGTTATGCAAATAGCCTAAGCTGACTGATAAGTGACTTCTGACAAGCTATGCCAGTCCTCATGAAGTTCCCGTGAACAAAAACAGTATCTTTTCTAAAACCTGTCTTGTAAAAAAGCAACCTAAAAGGCTCCACAGAAAGCTTTATTTTTTTTTAGCAATAGCTTGGAGGACAGCATGAAGAAGTGAAGAGGAACTTGTAATCATGGGGAACATCTCTCAAGTCACAACAAGTGCATAGCAGAAACAAGGAAGACCATCTGCCACAATTACATTTTCTTTCATTATTAAATCAAAATCTCAACATTAAAAACAAAGGTCATCTATTTCCCTTTGCCAAATAGGTCAAGTTCATAACTGGGGTACAATAACCCAGAAAGTCTTTGCACCACCTTTAGAGTGCACTTTGGTTCATGTTTTCAGTGCAGCCATAAAACTAGAAACTCCCTTTTAAGATAGAAACTAACAGTGTCAAGTATCATATGATTCTAGCAGCTTCAGCTGTTAAAAAAAAATAATTGCTTCCAGTTAAAGCAAGATTTATCATAAATTAGCAGGTTGCTGAGTCCAAACAAGCATCGATCACTGGTGAGGCCCCACCTCGAGTACTGTGTTCAGTTCTGGGCCCCTCACTACAAGAAAGACATTGAGGTGCTGGAGCGTGTCCAGAGAAGGGCAACGGAGCTGGTGAGGGGTCTGGGGGACAAGTCTGATAAGGAGTGGCTGAGGGAACTGGGGCTGTTCAGCCTGGAGAAGAGGAGGCTGAGGGGAGACCTTCTCACTCTCTACAAGTACCTGAAAGGAGGGTGTAGAGAGATGGGGACTGACCTCTTCTCCCCAGTGACAAGTGATAGGACGAGAGGAAATGGGTTCAAATTAAGCCAGGGGAGGTTTAGGTTGGATATTAGGGAAAATTTTTTCACTGAAAGGGTTATCCAGCATTGGAATAGGCTGCCCAGGGAGGTGGTGGATTCACCATCCCTGGAGGTGTTTAAAAAAAGGGGTAGATGTGGTACTTGGGGATATGGTTTAGAAGTGGTTTTGTCAGGTTGGGTTAATGGTTGGACTCGATGATCTTAAAGGTCCCTTCCAACCTTAATGATTCTACAATTCTACAATTCTATGATTCTAAGTAAATGTTACAAATATTCAACAGAGTAAAAATGAATTCATTTTCCCTATTCCACTATTTCTGTGGGCTTTACTCTTTTTTCCTTTAGAAACGTTACACGCTACTTGAAGTACACTTGAAAAATACCTGCTAGCATGTTAACGGGCCACAAGCTAGTGGCACCAACACGCTGCTACCGTCTGAAGCATCAGTCCAACAGCAGACGCAGTTCTGCGTAGGAACCAGCCCTCTTTGCAGACCTGCAGCACTACCAGAGCCAGGAGGGAAGGAAGCAGCTGGGCTTCAAGAAAGCACAGACAGATTTACCTGCACTGTATTTGTAGCGGAGAACTAGTCGCCTCCTTTCTCTGCTTTAGCCTTCTCTTGCCAGCTCAGTCCTGCAAACAAGTTTGCTCTCCCATACCTGTAGGCTACTAAATACTGAGTTGTGTAGTTCTTAAATGGCAAGCTCTTCTAAACAGTTCTCACCTATTTTCATAGCACTCACCATTCAAAAACTTAAATAGCTACTGGAACTAGCACCCTACTACTAAACACAGCGCTTCTGTACATTATCCATAGGACCCAGCCTCAAATGACACAATATACATAGCAGCCAGACTTCAACACTGCTGAAATACAAAGTCCTCAGCAGAGGTTTGTGTCAGTAGCCTGCGTGTCAAAGTGAAAAACGTCAGAAAAAACAGGAGCTACTTCAACGAATGAATAAAAAGCGCAAGTCTGAGATTAAAGAAAAAACCCCAGAGGTGCTCCTTTCCTCAGGGGACTGCCGTTTTCTCCACTGAGCCATTCCCATTAGCACAGTCAAGTACAACATGGGGGCCTATGCAAGGCTACACTGTGAAGTTGACAAAGATTTTGATCTCCATTAAAAAAGCTTAAGAGCACAACATCCATTTATTTCATCTACTATACCAGGGTTTTACAAAGTCACAATAAAGAGGGCTTTCAGAGTCTACCAGCCAATTTGGAACGCTGCTAGGGAATAACAAGAGCATTAAATATATTTGAGTTTATATTGGCAATAGCACACTGGTTTGAATAACGTTATTGTGCAAGCTTCCAGTTGTTCATGTTATCCCACCACTTACTGTTAGTCACAGCTGAGTACTGTAAGGCACAAGGCAAGCAGCTGTCCAGGGCAGAAAAGGCACCAGTGCCTACTTCAGATTGGACAGAGCCTTGGAAGGACTCGCAAGATGGTGTTGTCTCTGACAGGAAAAGGAGAAAAAAGCCTGGAATAGAAAGTTACACAAGAGGAAAACTGTGTCTTGCCTCAGAAGTGTCTCTACCTCTCAATTCACCCGGCAGAAGCACCAGACCTGACACTTGCTCTCCTCCCAGCTTTGTTTCCGCTCCATCAGTTTATCACTTGTTACTAAGAAGCTTTGGGTTCACTCTAGATAAAAATGCCCTGGAGTTAGCAAGGAGTGTAACTGCAGAGCGGGTAACTGCAAGAGCAGCAGATAGACTGCTTGCAGCACTTCTCCTGGTTAAGGACACCTTGGCAGTAAGTCAGCTGAAGCTTGTGGGCAGTTGTGTTGAAATGCCGTTTATACTACACTTGGCATTTCTGTTGCCCAGAACTGTATTTCCTAACTTAAGAGCAGGAACACCATTCCACCTCTTCTCTCCCCAAAAATGTCTTAAGCGGGAAGTTCCTAGGAGACAGGTGATGTTCAAAAAAAGGGATTAATGAAAGCAGTATATTAGAAAGAATTATTTGTAGTATTTAGTTATATTATTAAACAGAAGTAGACTACTTGAGGCTACCAGGACTGCAAAGTCGGCTTTTGTCTCCATCTTTACCTGACAGCGGATACCATGGCAGATTCCAAGACTTAGCAGTAACTTCTTACCCTATCGCATCTAGTCTGGAATTGTTTTACCATCGTAGTTTTAATCCTTGCTGTCTCCAGTCCTCACTGTGTATTGTACCAAGACAATTGTAACTCCAAGACTGTACTGAGAAGTGCAAAGCAGATGACTAACAAACTTCGTTACAGCACTATGACTGAATCAGTATTCCCAGTGAAGGGTCAGAGAATCTTCAGTTAAGCCACATGCACCCAGAACTATCTAAAAATACCTACTCTAAGTGCTACTACAGAGGCTTTTCACTTATCAGTTGGTTTTTGAAAGGTCACTTTTATATTTCTTGCAGTGGATGTGGTTGTAGCTATAGTTTAGCTTGGCCTCTGGTCAGTATTTGATTGGCTTGATATTTTTACACATACACTGCACTTCAAAATCTGCGCTGAAACAGTTCACTGTTTCCTCAAAGATGAAAATATTAAAGATGTAAGACTTTCCCCAGAAATTCAAGTTCTGTACCCCTGCCAAAGTTGATACAGTTCCCATGAAAAGCAACCTCCCCTCCAGCCTTGTGCCAGTAAGTCTGTGCCAAAAACTCCAGCTCATTCTCCACCCCACCAGGATTTAGCTGCTTCGTAATGAAGGGGTTACGCTCCAATTCTTGTGCTCACCCAGCAGCACCAGGCAGAGGAGTTACCCTGAGATCAATCTGGATCTGGATCTGGATCAAGCGTAGCTCGTGTGTCACTAACGTGCCGCAGTGAAGGAGTTAGTGCTCTGCTAGTTTTCCCTCACCTTTGTTGTAAGCACCACAAATGCATAAAACATCCTCTCAGCTACCCAATAATCAGCTCGCTTTTAAAAACACATCTGCCACAGAGTATACAGCTCGTTCATAGTGGCAAAACTAAACCCCGTCTACAGATGCTTTATCCAGGGTCAAGTCAAATGTAGTTCTTACTACAACTTTGACTATTTCTTGACAGATTACAGTGATTTTATCTGTATAATTTTCCTATCTGTGTGAAGCCTAGTCTTGTTCTGTGCAACTTTTTTTTTTCCTTCAGCATTTGGAGTGCTGGATTTTTGGCAAGTGTCCAATTAGTGGTATTTTATTTGACTCTGCTGTCTTTAATCCAATATTATGACAGCAATAAATGGCTTGGAAAAAGTCTAGAAGAGATACTGAAGCAGTTCTTGTCCTCAGTAGTAAGCATACAAGCCACGCTTGTTTAAAAAAAAAAAAAGGGGAAAAAAAGACATCTCGACTATGTTCTTATTCTGAACCCAGCTCAAAGCGTCTATCACTAATTCAGTTCAGCACTGAAATGAAACTCACAGAAAGATTGACTTCAATAACGCATTTGAAAGTTAAGTAGGTGACAAATTACCAGGGCAAGCAAATTAAAAACTTAATATGGTATAGATTTAACTTTTCATTCATAAAAGCTTTCCTCCTTCTGAGGGAAAATAAGACTCTATTCAAGCTCATCAGCAACTTAATTGGCAATGTCTGGTAAAAAAACAAGGTAAAATCACACAGCTGTATAACTTGAAAAATCAGGAAATAGGAAGAAACTGGGCAGAAAGAAGCTTGCCTCGTTCTCACCACAGAATTCGCTTTTAGCAGCAGCAAAAGTTACATTTTTAATCACACCTTCCATTCAGTCACAAGGTCCAGAGCTTTTATGGTATAAAAACAAGCTTTCATAGCTATTAGTGCTCTGGAACTTGGGGATTATTGAGCAGATATTGCAGCGAACGGTTGAACTCATTTCCACAAGAAACAAATATTGCCAGGTTGAATGCTCGGTTTTATGGCAGACTAGAACAGCTGCTCTATTTTAACACTGCAGCAACACCCACTAAGTCCTCACTGAGAAATTCTATTGCTCTAGGGGTTAGGATGTTTCACCTTTCCTTAAAGATACCCAAAACTTCACTTCCCTCATTTCCCAGAAAGTAAAGGATCCAGTTAGATTATAGAAACTGGTTTGGCCCTTTATCTCAACCAATAGCTGCATGCTATCTTTTCCCATATTTAATTTTCTCATAATATTAGCCCCTCATATCACTACTAGATTCAAACTTTAAAGAAAAGGATAAAAGGTTAGAAAATGAATGCTTTCTAACAGACGCCAGTGTTCTAGTCTTGGCACATGACTGCTAAAGAAACGGTCAAAAAGTTGACAAGAGGAAACAAGCTATAATGTAAAGCAGTGTTGGAACCTTTCTATGAAGATGAAATGCTCTCCAAAACAAGCCTTTACTGTCTGTCCTGACTGCTTCCTTACAGCTATGATCATACCCGCTGAAACAACAGCTTAGTTACAGTCATCAAGGAGCTACTCATTCCACTCTGAAGTTCTCAGGCCTATATTAGAAGTTTTTAAGGGGGAGGTGTGAAACATTAAGAATTAATCATTAGCACCCCAAGAAGAGGTGATGAGAGAGTTGCATCACTTCTTGTGCTTTTTGTAACTACAATTATCTTGCAACTGCACTCGTAGAAAGAAGTGATTGGGGCGGGGGGAGGGAGCGACGTGGAGCTGGAACCATAGAATCATAGAATGGTTTGGGTTGGAAGACACCTTTAAAGATCATCCAGTTCCAACCCCCCTGCTATGGGCAGGGACACCTCCCCCCAGCCCAGGTTGCTCCAAGCCCCCTCCAGCCTGGCCTTGAACACCTCCAGGGATGGGGCAGCCACAGCTGCTCTGGGCAACCTGGGCCAGGGTCACCACCCTCACAGTAAAGAATTTCTTCCTGATATCTAATGTAAATCTCCCCTCTTCCAGTTTAAAACTTACCCATTGTCCTATCACTACATACCCTTGTAAAAAGTTCCTCTCCAGCTTTATTGTAGTCCCCCTTCAGATACTGGAAGGTTGCTATAAGTTCTCCCTGGAGTCTTCTCCAGGCTGAACACCCCCAACTCTCTCAGCCTGTCCTCACAGCAGAGGTGCTCCAGCCCTCTGATCATCTTTGTGGCCTCCTCTGGACCCGCTCCAACAGGTCCATGTCCTTCTGATGTTGGGGGCCCAGCTGGTCGCAGTACTGCAGGTGGGGTCTCATAGGAGCCTGGAAGCCTGTGATGCTGTTTGCAACTTGAATGCGTTGCGTACGGCAACTGCCTGGGTGGCTCAGGGCCTTCTGGAAAGTGCCTCAAAGTGTGAGGAGCCTTTGTAGAAGTGGCAGGTGATTTTGAGAGTGGTGCTGACAGAAAGAGGATGCAATAGGGGTGGTGTGCACGAGCAAAGGCCCTTGTCTTGGGAGATGCTGGTGTGGGCTTGTGGCTCTTTGAGAAGCTATCCTCAGTAGCAGTGGGTGGAGTGGGCATCTGTGCCTGATCCTACTTGTTGGGGGGTGGTGGGAGAGTGTGAGGGTCTTGCCTGGCTAAATGAAGTGCCTTCAGAAGGTCTTGTAGTAATGTAAAAAGGCAACTTCTTATTGAGGGGAGCTACGCACCGGCTTGGTGGGTACCTTAAAGGCCTGTCTCTGTCTGTTGGGGAAGTGACGGTGTTGCATTTGGGTGAGCTTATAGTCATGGCAGGAGGGTGCTGGGTTGCTTGTGAGCCTGTGGTTTGGCTTATGGAAGGGACTAGGTGGGGGGTGGTTTGAGGGGAGGTCTCCTTATGGAGGGGCAGATGCATGCGGGCATCTGCTGTATGTCCTGTATGCTGTGAAGGTGGTGGTGTAGAGGGAGCGTGCAGTGAGAGTGGTGTTCTCAAACAGCATGCCTTGTGTTTGGGAGGTGTTTTGGCAGCTAGGATCTTTGCAGAAAGGGCCCTGTGGTGGTGGGAGCCTTTCCCAGGAGAGGTAAGCAACTTTGAGAGTGGTGCTGGCAGGAACATTGTGTGGCAGGGCCTGTGTTCTCGAGCTAAGGTCCTCTTGGGAGGCATTGGTGTGGGCACGCATCAAGGGAGAAGGAAACCCTGACAGTGGAAGGTGTTACTTGGAGTGGAGACCTGAGCTTGCTGTGGGGGTGGGCAGGAAGGTGTGATGGCGTTCACAATTGAAGTAAACTGTTCAGTTATAGAAATAAGGGAACGGAGAAAGGGAGCCTTGTCCAGGAGTGGTGGGTGTGTGAGGGCGATACGAGAGGCAGGAGCGTGCAGTGGTGACAGCAGCTTGTAAAGTGTTGGGGCTGTAGGAGGGAAGGTGGGGGAAATCTCTGCGAGCAGTGGTGCCCGTCTGAGCACAGCTTCCATGTGCTGTGGGAGCTACAGCGTTAAACAAGGACATTGTAAATTAAGTGCTTCAAATTTGGTGGGGCACCGTAGTCTGGTGGAAAGTAACTTGTGGGGGAGCAGTGCCTTGCTGGACGGAAGCAGATGCCTGATAGGCAGTTTGCTGTGGAGGCGGCAGGAGTGTCTAAATCCCTTTTGTCCTAAAGGGCTCATGGCCTTTTTAAAAGGAACCCTCCTGGGTCGCCTCCCCGGCGAGGGACAGTGCCTGTGTGCAGCTTTTGTATGCTGTGAAGGTGACATGAACAGGAGGAGTACGTGGTGGCAATGACCTTTATGAGTTTAAATGCCTTGTCTTTGAGGAGAGCTTACAGGCTAGGGAAAAGTGATGGGCAGCAGGGGTGCAGGACAATCCTTCTTAAGGATCGGCAGGTGCTGGTGTGGGTGTCAGAGGTGGAAGGAGTGTGTGGTGGTACCCATAAGGTAAGGGACTTTTTGGGCAGTCTTGCACTCTTGTGAGAAGTGAACTGCTAGTGAGGAGTGCAGCCTTGCCCAAGAGTGGCACACGCTTGTGAGCAGTTTCCAGTTGCTGTGGGACCAGGAGGAGCGTGGCTGCCATGCTGCTCAGAGGCTGAGTGTCTCCTGTTTGAAGCAGACTTGTGGGATCGTGGAGAATGTAGCCCCTGGAGGATGATGCGGGAAGCTTTGCCCAGGAAGGGTGCATGCTGGCATATGCCTTCCATTGGGAGGGGAGGGTGGGGTGCGGAGCACAGGGTATGATGGTGTTTCCAAGTGAGGTTCCTCAAGTTTGAGAGGTATTTGGATGGGCTTAAGTCTCCCAAGATAGGAACTGCTTGGAGGATGGGGAAAGCCTTCCCCAGGAATGGCAGATTCCTGCGTGGCTTCCATGTGCTGTGAGAGTGACGGGGTCAGCAGCAGCATGCAGGTGCATTTGCAGACTGAAATTCTCCTGTTTGGGTGGCCTCGTGACAGCAGAAGGGACCTGTTGCAGAGGTTGGAGACTTAGCTGAGGTGGGGGGCAGAATCCTGTGTGCTGCTGCCCTTTGTGGAAGCGGCAGGAGCTTGGCTGCAGTGATGTTTGTGAACTAAATAGTGTTTGTATGGGCTTGTATTGTGAAAGCGGCCACTGCAGAAAAGATTAGCCTCCCTAAGGAGGGGCAGATGCCTGCGTGAGGTTTACCCGTCTGTGAGGGCTGCAGAGCTGGCAGGAATGTGCAGCGGTGATGGTGTTTACTAGCAAAGTGCCTTGTACGAGAGGCATCTGGGTGGGCTTGCAGTCTCTGGAAAAGGGATAGGGGTGGTGGCGGTGGAGATTTGCCCAGAAGGAGCAGATGCCTTTGAGGGTGGCAGAGTGAAGTGTGCTGCGGCAGCACGGGTTCATGGGCTGAGGTATTCAGGCAGGCTTGCCGTCTGGCAAGAAGGGAGTTGTTGGGGGGAGGGCAGCCTTCTGTAAGACTCACGCATGCATGTGTGCAGCTTCCATATGGTGTGGGGGTGGTGGGGGTGCAGGGGAGCGCAGTGACGATATTCATTAGCTGAGTGCCTCATGTTTGGGTGGGCTTGTCTTCCAAGTCCTTACCCCTGAGCTAAGTGCCTCATGTTTGAGCAGGCTTGTAACCTTGTGAAAAGTGGTGCTTTGGTGGGGGGTAGCCACCCCTAGGTGGGACAGAAGCCTGTGTGTAGCTTCCATGTTCTGTGAAGGTGACAGAGGTGGCAGGAATGTGTGGCAGCACTGGCACTGAGGACCGAAGGGTGTGGTATTTGTGGGAGCTCATACTCTCAACAGGGGACTCTCTGTCAAGGGCCAAATCTTTCCCCAGGAAGAGTAGGTCTCTGAGGGAGGGGAGGCAATCCAGAGCATGCACTGGCAGTGGTGTACACTAGAAAAGTGCCTCATGTTGAGCAACCTGGTCTAGTGGAAGGTGTCCCTGCCCGTGGCAGGGGAGGTGGAACTAGATGATTTTGAAGATCCCTTCCAACTCAAAATATTCTATGATTCTATGTCCAATATTGTTTGAAGTTTTTTGAGAAGGGGACCATTGGGGGAGAGCCTTGTCTGGGTGTGAATGCCAATACACAGCTTCTACGTGCTGTGGCTGTGGTGTGGTGGCAACAGTGTTCATGAGCTTGAATGCTTTCTATTTGAGCAGGCTTGTAGTCCAACGAAAAGGGGCCCTGAGGTGGGGGTAGCCTCCTCAAGGAAGGGATGGGGATGTGTTGGGAGAAGCCTTGTCCAGGGGTGGCAGGGGATTGTCAGGTGAGATATGGGGGGGCAAGAGCTTGCTCTGGTGGTGGCATCATAAGCAACATGAAGCCTGTTTGGGCAGGTTTGTAGCTATGCAAAAAGGCATGTTCTGTGGGGTAAGGAGAAAGCCTTGTTCTGGAGTGACCACTGCCTTTCAGCAACTTCCATTTGCTGTAGGCAGCAGGAGTGTGTGTTGAACACAGTGACTAATGTTTTGGGAGGGGTCGTCTTGAAAAAAGTCTGTTCCAGCAAGTGGGGATGGCTGTAGACGAACCCTTGGCTGTGAGTGGTGGATGCCTACAGTGATGGCATAAGCTGTAGGAGGGATGACTTGAACTTCTGTGCTTGACCTTCTTACTAAGGGATAGTTAACTTCCCACCTGCCTTTCCCACATTTTAGGTTTATTTACAGGGAGAAGTAAAATAAGCAACAACCTTAGCAACAGTTAACATCCCACGTTATCTTGCCCTCTATGCGCTTTTTCAGTGCTGCTTTTCTTAGTTGCCCGAGAGACTGAGGCAGCTTTCTCTGGAGCCTTCCACCCACTTGAGACCCTCTTTAAAACATGTTCACAGCAAACTAATGTCGTCCACCTCCAGCTTTAGCTTCTACTCTGACTATTCTCTTCTGACTCCTGGCTTTGGAACACCTGGTTTTAGGACTATTACACGTTGATTTGTCATTTCTCTTTCCCATCCTTCTCTATTTTATTACTGCCTAGCAGAGGCACAAGCTCCACGTTGCCCAGCCATCTCGTGTCCCCTCTCAGCACCCACCTGTTTCCAGTCTTTTCAGCTCAGCAGGGATTTCTCTTCACTGTTGCCTTTATGCCACATCCAGATGGAACCAGGCGGATGAACTTGAGCAGTTAGGCTTTTCCAAGATGATTCTCTGAAGCTTCAAGTCTTTTCGGTGCTTGGAAGGCTCTACTGGTATGCTACGGCTGGCTGTAATTCCCGGTTTAGGAATCCCTGACTTTGTTCTCCCTAATGCTGGTGGTCTTTTTAGAATTTCGACTGAGGTTAGTCTGGGTTATAATTTAACTTGATTGGTATGAAACTACTTTCATTCCACATACTGCTCACTGTGCCAAGCACACTGTTATACTTGGGATATTCACAGTCAGGGCAAAGGTGACTGATTAATGTCCAAATTTTTCTTTGCTGTAGAGGAAAGAGGTGGTGGGCAAAAGTTGAAATGAGAAGAAGGGGAAAATCTGACATATAAGTGTGGTACTTTAACACCTAAATCCTCTTTACTTGAGATGTAGGTTATAGGTTCATCCTTCTGAAAACCTACTAAAAATAATAGCACTGGAGGAATTGTTACAGAGTATCTTTATACTGAAAGCTGCAATTCATAATTGTATGGATTTATTGGTTTTGAAAGACACTGTGTGTGCTGTTATAACCTTAAAAGATAGGAGTCTTTTACATTAAGTTATTTTTCATGGCTGTTTAGAGTTCTCTTACACATAATTACTGAAGTGTGCTGCAGCAACAGGTAAGGAAGCGATCCGTTTACTGATTTTTAAGAAATGAGTTTCAGTGTTCTTGCCTTCGCAGTACTATTTTGAAGACTTCTCTCAGCTATGCTGTTACTCAGCTGTGCTGGGTTTGCAGACCTGGATCCTGAATTGCAGGTACTGACCCAGGGATTTTTTTTCAGGAGAGAAGTGTCCTGTGAGGTGCTCAGCTTGACTCTGCCTGGTGTTGTGCACTCTGGACTGCCGTGATGTTGGCCCGCACTGCTAAATTTCTGTTCCACCGAAACCAGGTTTATCTTTCAGTGCCTTATTGTAGTACTTCTGGGAGCTGTGATTGCTGTGGTAATTTTGCTCACACAGTAGGCCTGTGAGTACACCGACACTCACATCTACTCAGGCAACTTGAGTGGCTGCAGATACAGTTCATGAGACAGCAAACAGTAGGAAGATATGCAATGCTTTTGTTTAACTGAGGAATTTTCTTATGGGAACAGGTTGCTTTCCTCATCCAGAGTTTTATATTTGATAAGGAGCAGAGCGAACTATCTGTTGCCTTCATTATAGTCTTAAGGGTTTCTCTGAGTCAGGTAGAAGGCAGTGAGGTAGCTGTTGAGGTTTGCCTGTTAGGAAGACGGCAGTCTGTGAATGCCTCAATGCAAACCACAGCCAAGAGGAGCTTATGAAAAGGAGATATTGCTGTCATCAAACATCCTGTCTCGGCGAGGGGTTCAGGAGTAAGGTAAATGTGTAGTGCTGGAGATGCCCAAATGCCTTCTTAATCTGTTCCTAAATAGCAATCAATGACTTGCAACAAATACCCCTTCTCCCTGCCCCAACAGAAAAATGTAGGAGCTTTTACCTTTTTACTGTGGCTAGGATGAAGCGTAAGGTGCAGAGGGCACCTCTTAAACTCTTTTGAGGCAATTTAGAAATCTATGCCATCTTTGAACAGTGTCTTTCCTTCTCAAAGCAGCACATTTTCTTATTTTTCTTGTGCTATTGTTTGCTTTGTAGCAAAGACTGTTTTGTCTTTCTCTGAAGCAATTTTGGTTTGATACCAAATAAGATTAAAAGAATCCTTTCTGAGTTGGGTAATGTAGACTTTGAGATTCTTTACATATGCAGTAGTAGAGCTTTCATAGAAAACTGCATTTAGGCAGCTTCTGTTTTAGCTGAAAAGTCTCCTGTGTTCTGTCCTGCTTAATCTTTTAGCAGCATTTGGATGAAAAGGATGACTGCCCTCAAATGTATCATGTATTACTTTCAGCTTGACCTTTTTGTACCACAATTAGTGATTCACCTAAACAGCAATGACTGGTTCTATTGCGCTGTGACAAAGTTTTTGCTCGCCTGGCCTTTCGGAGGGTATGGTGTCTTATACATGCTGGATTTCAGGAGCCAATGAAATCAACAAGTGAGAGACTAAATTTGGTGTTCATACTTACAAGCGTTTGTGCTTGATTAAAGATCTTTACATTGCAATTAAATAATAGTTTTGTATAAGTTTCAGAACAGAAAGGGAGGATGCAGTGAGTGTTATAATTACAGATAAAATCTGTAGACTGTATTTAGTTACACATTTAGAAAGCAGTGGACCCTTTGCCTGGAATTCCGGTTACTTTTCTTGCCTTTGCTAGCAACTGCCACCTAGTGTGAGCAGTAATAGGAGAGATATCAAAAGTACACAAGGGGGGAAAAGGTGAGTAAAGCACTCCCTGATTTAACTTTTATTTTGCCGTCCCTTTTCTTTACCAGGTCTCCTTTAGTTGTGCATTGCTTTTGAAAGACAGGGTAAACTCTAAACCAGACATAATGTTTGCTTAACGGTTGGAGTGCTGTGTTTTGCTGAGGTTTATCTAAAAATGTGGTACTGGGCAACAGCCTTCAGGGACTTTTTAGACTAATCACACGAGCGGCTGTTGGTGATGTATTTGAAGGCAATTGTCCTTCTCATCATGAAAGTCAAAGGTGCCTGTGCTATAAGTGCTTGTCTCAATAAAACCTTTCTATTGATGACGGATTAATCTTGAATGGTGGCTCACAAACGTCCCACTAAAGAATATCAACACACACAGTTCGTTTTTGTAATGAGTTAATTATCATTTTACCTTTTGTCCATCTTGACTCAAGGAAGTTCCATCTTAACATGAGGAGGAACTTCTTTACTTTGAGGGTGGTGGAGCACTGGAAGAGGCTGCCCAGAGAGGTTGTGGAGTCTCCCACTCTGGAGACATTCAAAACCCGCCTGGACGCTGTCCTGTGCAACCTGTTGTAGGTGACCCTGCTCTGGTGGGGGGGTTGGACTAGATGATCTCCAGAGGTCCCTTCCAACCCTGACTATTCTGTGATTCTGTGATTCTGTGATTTGCTTTCTTTAGAAAACCTAGTGGGGCTTCCATATTTGACTCCTTCAGTTCTGTGAAGCATGCCCTTAGGCATGACTCAAAATATCATTTGAGAACACTATTTTAAACTATTCTCTAATACACAGCTGAGCATATTATCCTGAAATTATATTCCAGAATGATTGTTGGCACAAGAAAAAAAAAAAACAGATTAAGTGTTTTTCACAATATGTTGCTTCAAAGCTCTTTTGACTTTTTCAGGTTTTTTGTCTGATTTTTAAAGTAAGGACAAGTCATCTACCCAGTGAGAACTGAGGTGAATTTCACTAAATAAAACAGTTCTTAAGACTTGCTTCTGGATGTAGTTGAATATCTGGAGACTTAGAGCAAGCACGTAAAGTTCCAGTAGAGTGAGATGCCCTGTAATGTATATCTTTATGCATGAGCAATCTGTTCCCATGAATCTCTTCTTGGGCAAGATTTGATCTGACATCACGTAGTCTGAATGAAATTCTGAATGAAGTGTAATCATCTTCAGAGATAGAAGTAGCTGGTGAAATATGACAATTCAGTAACTATATGTTCATATTGTTCATATATTTTGGACAGGAAATTATTTTTTGGATTTTTTTGCACACTTTTAGTTTGGTAGATGCTATTTTAGAAGGAAAAGTTAAAGTGCCTTAAGAGTAATGGAAAGCAAAAGCTTTTTTTTTTTTTTTTAAATCTGGAGCATTGTAAATAGTTTGGGTAATGGCAAATTATGAAAGCTCTCTGTACAGAAAAAAGTGGCAGATCTTGTTAGCTTTTACCAGGCTTTATCTATGCACAGATGTTTGCTTGCATTCCCTACATAACATTACACTTACACAAATATAGTGGTGTAATAGTCTGTGGGCCACATCTCAGGCTGCCAAGGTGATTCGACTGGCCTGCACCCTGCTTCTGACCATCCAAGAACTTTTTGGCCCAGCAAAGGAATGAGCCATAGGCCAGATCAATATTCTGGTGGTAGCTGCTTATTTTCAACTGGCATTTTGAGACGGTGTTGGTCTTCTCTCCCTGCCAAAGACCAAAAGGAAGTTGGGTAGAGTTTTGTGATCTGTGCAGAAGTGCATTGCTTCTAAGAAGTATTATGCCTACTGGACCTACCTAGTAGTTTGTGTCATGATGGGAGACAAACTGAGGTATATTACTCCAATCTCCATAAATGGCAAAATTAACATGAAGGTGGGTGCTCTGATAGAACTCTTTTATCACGTTAATCATAGAATCATAGAATTGTCTGGGTTGGAAGGGAACTTCAGGATCATCAAATTCAACCATCAGCCTAACACTGCCAAAACCACCACTAAACCACGTCTACCCATCTTTTAAATACCTCCAGGGATGGTGACTCCACCACTTCCCTGGGCAGCCTGTTCCAATGCTTGACAACCCTTTCTGCGAAGAAATTTTTCCTAATCTCCAATTTAAACCTCCCCTGGTACAACTTGAGGCCATTTCCTCTTGTATTATCGCCTGTTACTTGGGAGAAGAGACCGACCCCCACCTGGCTACAACCTCCTTTCAGGTAGCTGTAGAGAGCGATAGGTTCTGCCCTCAGCCTCCTTTTCTCCAGGCTGAACAGCCCCAGTTCCCTCAGCTGCTCCTCATAAAACACCTGCTCCAGACCCCTCACCAGCTCCGTTGCCCTTCTCTGGACACGCTCCAGCACCTCAATGTCTTTCTTGTAGTGAGGGGCCCAGAACTGAACACAGCACTCGAGGTGGGGCCTCACCAGTGCTGAGTACAGGGGGATGATCACTGCCCTAGTCCTGCTGGCTGCACTGTTCCTGATACAGGCCAGGATGCCATTGGCCTTCTTGGCCACCTGGGCACACTGCCGGCTCATATTCAGCCGGCTGTCTACCAACATCCCCAGGTCCTTCTCCGCCGGGCAGCTATCGAGCCACTCCTCCCCAAGCCTGTAGCGCTGCATGGGGTTGGTGTGACCCAAGGGCAGGACCCGGCACTTGGCCTTGTTGAACCTCATACCGTTGGCCTTGGCCCATCGGTCCAGCCTGTCCAGATCCCTCTGTCGGGCCTTCCTACCCTCAAGCAGGTCGACACTTCCACTCAACTTGGTGTCATCTGCAAGCATACTGAGGGTACACTCAATCCCCTCATTCAGGTCATTGCTAAAGATATTAAAGAGAACTGGTGCCATTACTGAGCCCTGGGGAACACCACTTGTGACCAGACACCAATTGGATTTAACTCCATTCACCACCACTCTTTGGGCTCAGCCATCCAGCCAGGTTTTTTACCCGGTGAAGAGTACGCCTGTGTAAACCATGAGCAGCTATTTAGTTCCAGGAGAAGACATGGGGAGCAACCCTTGCCAAGTGTGGTGCATAGGATCATCCTGCTTTGTGGAAGGCACAGGATGGTGTCCTAGGTGATGGAAAAATTGAAGGAAGGCTGCTTCTCTCTCCATTTCTTCCACTTAAACCCCCTTTCCCCAAAAGACTGAAACTCTGATTATGCTTGTGCTTAGTGAGAAGCATTTTGGAATATGAAATACATAGACATGACCTTGAGAGTTAGTGTTTGACAGCATCCTGTTACCATGAGGATTACATGAAAAATTACTTCTACTGAAATCCTCTGCGGTATTGTTTTTAAGCAGAAATTCGTCAGTTTTCTAGACATACTTTTCATAGCCACTTGGCTTCTAATATTGTACTCGATAACACATACTGAAACATTCGTGAGTCTTATTAGGATCCTGGTTGGTTTTAAACCAATACAACAAAGTATTTATAAACCTTCTTGCAAATAAAAAGTAAACAGTGCAATACGTGCAGCCTGATACCACGGCTGCATTAGTGGTCATCAGTCCTTTCTGTGCTTGGAAGCGTGTGCATTTCTTGAACATGCTGTAACTCATCGCTATTCTATATTGGTGCAAATTCCTGAAAGTCAAGCAAGCATGCTTTTTAAACAGAAACCTTGGCAACAAGAAGAAAGGAAAAAAAAAATCTAAAGGGCTTATTTTTCTAAAGATCGTCAGAGGCTACAAGTTGAGAGGTGAATCAAGTAAGCTGGAAGCTGGACAATGTCCAGAAAGTGAGATTAAGAAGAAAAGAGGAAAGAATCTTAGGCTCAGGCAGCAGAATGATAGAGTAATTTTCTAAGACTTAATAGTGTGACACCAGTGAGCCTTTTAGGTCTGTATGCCAGTGTATTTGTTATTTCCTTTCTAACTTAAGTTCAGTTTGCTTTACTTTTAATGCTGTCTCCAGCAAAAGAATGAGTCACCTCTTGAAAGTAGATCCATGTTCCAGAACAATGCAAGTTTTTATACATAAACCAAATGGTTTTCAAAGTCAGGAGAATGCAAAACAAACAGGTTCTTTAGAATAAACTTGAATTGCTGTTGATAACTAAATAGTTGCAGCCAGATCGTTTTCTGATGCAAATAGGCATAACCTCCATCGATTCCAACAGGGCTGTGTTGAGCCTTTCCAATACAATAAGATATTAGGTAGGGAGCTGTTACCATCCTATTTTCAGATTGTGTTGTGAAGGAGTCTTGCAATTTTTTCTCTTGAGTGGCCATCACATAATTTCTTGCAACAGGCTTTAGATGCTGAATAAATGAAATTGTCTTAATTTTACTCTGCTTAGGAGAATTGTCGGCCTAGTCAATACTGCCAGTCACGTGAAATGAGATTCTTCATTTCCTGGAGCATTCCTGAAGTTCTAGATCACTAAACCCCCAAGGAAAGCTCTGTTTCTTGTGGTTTTATTCCCAGGTCCGGTCTACAGGGTCAATAGCTAACATCAGCTCACAAAAGATGGAAAAGGAGACGTCCCAGCTCTAGGGCTGAAGAGAAAACAGATGTTAAACTTCTTATGCTCGTGTTGGCTGCTTAGTCCTGTGTGGTGGACTGGTCAGAGTTACAAAAATGCTGTTGACAAAGAAGGCTGTTATGGTTGTCCATGAAGGAGTTACTTTGTCACCTTCTTCAGAAGGAATAAAAGCATTTGGAAATAAGGAAAAGTTTACAGCAAATGTGGTTACTTCTGAAAAATCAGGTCTTTAAAGGTCTTTGATTTTTTTTGGCTTTGCCAATATAGAGAATTTTATTCAGTCACATGATCATATCCTACTTTTCCCACATGTTCATCATTCAGGATATATAATGAGTATAAGGAGAAGAGTGTCCAAATTAAAGGTATCATTCATAATTTATTTGGATACATTTGCAACCTAAGAATTTTCTAATTTTTTTAATTTTCTACATAAAAGTAATAAAAATCCAAAAGTCTTCTAATTCTCTAATGTTAATACGCATATCAACATATACTAATATACTAATTAGTACATGTACTAATTTTATAGTTTCACTATATATAGTATAATTTTCCCTGTATTTTAGTTGAAAGATAAAATGATGAGAAATGTGGCAGTGGAGGAAATCCTCTTGCCCCTTCACCTTTTTCTAGTTCAAAAGCATTTAAAGCAAGAAAATGACAGTGGTTATTTTCTTTTAGTGATATTAACTTACATGTTCTTAAACATTTAATTGAATTTCTTTATTGATGAGTTTGAAAACCTCAAAGTGATGGACAGTATAAGGCAAAGAATGTTAATGCGTTCAGGCATTTGTACTCACTCACAGCAACATCCACTGAACAGAAGCTGTTCTAGGCAAAGTAATCTTGGCCCCAGCACTTCAGAGAGAGAGAATAGTCAGCAGAAACCCTCATTTCAGCACCTCTCAACATCTTTGCTTAATGAAACTCCAGCACTATATAACTTACTCCGTCTTCTAGTCCAAATAGAGCTCTGCAAAGCAGAGAACACCATACTCTAGGTCATATTTCTGATTCTTACCTACAGACAGGCACTGGAAGGAGTATTGATTTTTCCACTCTAGACCACCAGAACAGTACAATACAAATGGACTGCAGCAAAATGTCAGGCTCTTTGGAGCAGATGTTCAGCCTTGATTTCAAAGGAACCATTATACCTTGTTCCTGCTGGAATACGACCAACTACGTTTAAAGTCTGAAGTTTGAATATGCAGAGAAAGCCTGCCTCTCCACAACAATTCCTTTTAGTCTGCTGCAGCATTGCATAGTCTACACTAACTCTGCTTAAATGCACACTTGTTGACATAGGGTGTTTCGGTTTCCCATTAGCACTGTGTAAAGATCACATGTAAGGCTAATGGATTTCTGCCAATACGACCAGTGAATGTTTTCCAGTATCATTTAGAATGTAAAGGGAAGCTTGAAACTGGCTTTCATTGTAAGTGGTACATTTGGTGCCTTCCTTCAGTCAGACTTAGAGTTGTGACCAAGTGAAAACCAGATGTGACCAAGGAAGTTAGGGTGGCCTGAAGTCTTTGAAATGGATGATGTGTAGTCTCATTGGTTCTTTGTAGAATCATAAAATAGTTGAGGATGGAGGAAGGGACCTCTGGAGACTTTTTAGTCAACTCCCTGCACGAAGGACGGGTCACCTAGAGCAGATTGATATGGGCCATGTCTAGTCTGGCTTTGAATGTCTCCAAGGATGGAGACTTTACAATCTCTGAGAAACCTGTTCCAGTGTTTCATCACCCTAAGAGTAAAAACTCCTTTCTTTAAACAATTTCCAGTATTTCAGTTTGCGCCTATTGCCTCATCCTTTCACTGGGTACCACTGAGAAGAGTGTGGCCCAGACACTTTATACCCTCCCATCAGACACTGATGCACACAGAGGTCTTGCCTGATTGTTCTCCAGGCTGAATAATCGTAGTCCTTTCAGCCTCTCATATGAAAAACACTCCAATCCCTTAATTGCTTTCACTGATCCTGCTCTGGTTAAGTCTCTGTCTTCTACCCCAGGAGCCCAGTGCTCCAGATGTGGTCTCAGCAGTGCTGGGTGTAGGGAAAGAACCGCCTCCACCAGCCTGCTGGCTAATGCAGCCCAAGATGTTCGCTTTTTTTTGCTGCACAGGTACATTTCTGGCTTGTGTTCAACTTGTTTTCCATGAGGACCTCCAGTTTTCTCCCTGCCATGCCACTTTCCATCCAAATGGACCCCTGTGTTTTTGGGTACGTGGGGTTATTCCTTCTCAGGTGCAGGGTTTTTGTACTTCCCTCAGAACATATTGATTTCTCAGGGTTAGCCTTAAAAAGTACTTCTAATAGCAACCTCAGTTTTTCTTTGAATTTACATTAGGCTTCATTGGCTAAATGGCTTGGATTTGGGCAAGGCTATGAGAATCAGAAAAATAGATCATGGTCTCGCGAACTCTAAATGCCACAACTTTAAATCAAAGCTTGTGGGTAAATATAGACATAAAATGAGTTTATATGGACTTACAAGCAGTCACTGTGTCCTAATTTTGCCATATGTTTGCGTATTACTGCCTAGAAAGTGTGGTTTTCATGTGAGAGCTGGTAGTTGTGTACTAAGTGCCTCTTCCAGAATTTATCTTCTGAAATCTTATTTATGCAGTGCTGTAAGTGGATGGCATTGGTGGTATGTACTGTTGGATTCTAGCCTTGACCCTGACAAACTCAACTCAAGCAACGATCTTTGACTACTTCTTTCCAGCCCATATGATGGGCATTTGGCTTCTGCAAAGGTTGTATTTATCCAAACACTGCACTAAAAATTCCCTCCTAACAAAACAAATATCCTCCTTAGGCTGTCTAAAATCAGGTTCTCATGTAGAGTGTCTTCTTCCAAACAGACAAAGTTTTAAACAACTAGAAATGCGCTGTTTGGGTATGCCCTAAGAACTTTTTCCTGTTGGGATTGACTGCAGAGGTGTTTCCTGCGTTATATTATATAGCATATAAAATTATGTAACTTTAAAAAAGTATAATCATTTTTTTCTTTCCAAGATGCTGGTGGAACGATGTATGTTGCATTGAGACTTTTTCCTGTGGAACAGCCCGTTTTTTTCAGGCAGCTGTTGGTCGTGAAGTTAGGCTATGCTTCTGCGCCGAATTACTAGTTGGAACGTCCCTGTTCTCCTGTCTTCAGTTGCCATATTTGTACTTAGGCTTGCTGAAAATCGGTCTTGTGTACATGATCTGCAGATTTTTTCCCTGGTTTACTAATGCTGGGTGCAGGGTAGTTTTTCATTTGCCTAGTGTAAAAAAAAAATAAATCAGAAGTTGCTTTATAGTCATAAGTGACAGCATTCTTTGCTGTACACCATTGCAAGAGCATCTATAGTATCAAAATGAAAGTTAGGAGTTTAAAAGCCAGCTAGTTAAGCAGACTGCATTTGACACAACATATGTCTTTGTTGCAATGACAGATTTGCACCGGAGTTTTGAGTGGATGGAGAAGACTTAATCTGAGCAACCCGATCTAGTTGAAGATGTCCCTGTTCATTGCAGGGGGGTTGGACCACATGGCCTTTAAAGGTCCCTTCCAACCCAAACTGTTCTATGACTCTGTGAATATGGCTGCACTGCTATTAAGAAATGAGATGGCTGTTCTCATCTAGGGCTCTAAATTCTTTTCAATGGGTTACCTATTGAAAAAAGTATGAAAAGTTTTGTTAAGTAGCTATTCCTGTGGAAAAACTTGCTGATAAATAAAAACAATGAAGCCCCACTTACTGCAGTCCAACAAATATCTGTAACACACAACAAATATCTGTAACAAGCTGCAAAGACGTTGATTCTGTTACGCGGCTCTGTCATCTGCAGGCAAACATGGTCTCATAACATCTGTGAAAGCACCTTTCTAAACATTCTGAAGTTGAAAATACCAATGGTACCAAGGAATTGAAATGTTTAAGCGGTATTTTAGATGTTGAGGAAAAAAACTTTCACGTTTTTAACAAGTTACTGAGCTATATTTACTTTAGTTATAAGCTCGTTTACAGCATAAGGCTTACTATGATGATTGTCCAAAGTGGACCAACTTAAAGGTGCTATGCTTTGAAGTTGAGGATATGTAGTTCTACCTCTCTTGGTGCTCTGTGGCTGTAGAAGATTTGTTACAGCACAACAGGGCTGATAGTGGATAGAGGTGATGGTCTCGTTCCAGCAAGTCTCAGGGGCTTGCCAAAGATGACTGCATGCATTCCCTGCCACACTCGTGGATACCGTGAATGTTCAGTGTTCTTGGTGAGGTGGGACGGGGCTGAACGCCTGCAGGGCCTCTTTGACACATCCTTACACCCTGCCCTGTCCCAAAACTTTTTTCCCTTAGGCATGCTCAGTTACCCCTTAGCAAAGACACATGTCTTCCACTCCCCTTCCAAAAGATTCTGCTTTGGTCTGTGTAATGGATACAAACATAATTGCTCACACAAGAAGTGAAAAAGCATGTCGAAAGCAAAATGTCAAAGCCTGGAAGAAGATACATCTGGATGTGTACATTGTGGTAAAATGTGAGTTATATCCAACAGTGTCTTTAGAATTATGGAATGGTTTAGGTTGGAATGGACCTTAAAGATCATCTAGTTCCAGCCCCCCTGCCATGGGCAGGGACACCTCCCCCCAGCCCAGGTTGCTCCAAGCCCCCTCCAGCCTGGCCTTGAACACCTCCAGGGATGGGGCAGCCACAGCTGCTCTGGGCAAACTGTTCCAGTGCCTCACCACCCTCACAATAAAGAATTTCCTCCTGATATCTAACATAAATCTGCCCTCTTCCAGTTTAAGACTGTTACCCCTCATCCTGTCACTACATGCCCTTGTAAAAAGTCCCACTCCAGCTTTCTTGTAGTCCCCCTTCAGATATTGGAAAACTGCAATAAGGTCTCCCCGGAGCCTTCTCTTCTCCAGGCTGAACACCCCCAGCTCTCTCAGCCTGTTCTCACAGCAGAGGTGCTCCAGCCCTCTGAACATCTTTGTGGTTCTCCTCTGGACCTGATCCAACAGGATCCATCCTTCTTACGTTGAGGGCTCCAGAGCTGGAGGCAGTGTTCCAGGTGGTGTCTCATGAGAGTGGAATGGAGGGGCAGAAGCTTTAGCACCTAGCTTGTTTGCTCATGTCTTCTGCTGAGCCTGAATAGCTGCTGCATTGCATTAGCTTGTCCATTGTATATCACTTGACTTGATCCAAGTGAACTCTTCTGCCATAATTTATGTGCATTCCTTAAACTAGCATTTAAAAGTAATTTCATACGGATGAGTGATTTAAGTTGATAGCTTAACGATTTCCCATGATTAAATTAATGAGTTTATTATGCAATGAAATAAGGAATATAATGTGAATACTGAAGTGTCACAGTCAAATTCTGGTTTTGTTCAGTTCCAGCTGCAAGAGCAGGCTTTGTACCAGAGTACTGAATAACACGTGTGTGCAGGGGAATGCCCTGGGCTGCCTTGCGTTCTGTGCAGCATCATCGCGATTTCCTATTTCACAGATATAAAGTTGGCTTTTTATCTTGGCAAATAAACAGTCGGCTGGCTCTCATTACTTATGTTTATCAGAGCCCTTATGCTTTTGCATAAATCATTAGGATTAATTTTTAATGTAACCTAGATAAACAGAATCTCATTTTACATTGTAAGAAATTTCAGGTTGACTTCCCGTTTCATGAATACCTGCATTCATGAGCTGCACCAATGTAACGCTGGTGCCTGTCACACTCCTTGCTTTCATGCTTTCAAAGACAAGTTTGGAAAGGTATGCATGAGAAACCCACCGCTGGGACCTGGGGTAGCAAGTTTCCCATAACATTCCTAGAATACCAGCGGAAGAAATATGCAAATCACTTCAAACCCAGACACTTTGGGCACAGCTTACAAATTAGTCTTTTCGGCATAAATCCTAGTTCAATAGCTTAACTATTCAACTGTAGTTTTGCACTCCTGCTACAAAAGGAAGGAATTTCGAGCGCATTGTTTGTGAGCCGCTTACAAGCCCTCCCCTGTGAACCTCGGACCTCTTTCTTCACGGCAGCAAAGCAGGCTGAGAACATACCGCAGAGCAGTATGCTGGAATAGTTTTTAAATGTTAATGAATAATATGATCACTTTATTAGAGAACCCTCCTGTGATGTGTTTCCAGGCACTGTACAGGAATGTATTTGTGCACACAATGTTTTATTTGCTTAAGAGAACAAATAACTTTTTTGATATCCTTTGACCTTCTTTTTTCCCCTTTTCAACTTTTAAAGTTGTTGATGGAAAACTTCTGTGAAACAGGGCAGGGTAACTGGCAGAGAACAGTGTTCTAACGTCTAGTATAAGTATTTTTAAAGAGCCATGATCTATTCTGTATCTAAATGATTAAGGAGAATCTTTCTGTGCAGCAGCATTAATCATTCCTTCAATTATGTCCCCGAACTGCTTTCAGAGCTCTGATATCTCTTATTTCTTCATCTTATATTATGTGTGCCAGGAATGAAAAGTGGCTGTAATGATATAAAGTGGGCACTACTTCCCATTTTAGTTCATGAGATATATAAAAGCACAATCCTCTGTATCTAGCACTAAAAATCTGGGCAACGTTCTCACTTACGGAGAGGATACAACAAAATTGATGGGAATAATTCAGGTGTTTTTCCTTAGAACAGGTTGGCAACTTGAAAAAAACTGTGCTGTAAATTAAAACCGCTCATCCAAGCAGCTGTAAATTGCATGACTAGCACTTACTCAGCAAATGACTTCCTCTGGACCTCACTGACCTTGTCAATATTGTGAGGAGCACCGCTTCAGAGGGAGAGGAATTGCTTTTGAATAGTTGCTCTGAGAATGTGCAAACAGGCATCTCTGTAACAGGAGGCATAAGAAAATTTAAAAGCATGTGAGAGGTATTAAAACATAGGAAAAACATACCAAAAAATGTTTGTATATTTGGTGTTCCTGGTTCACAGCTTTCTTGCTTGTCTCACTATTTTGTGCTTAAGGCTCTAAGTTCAAGACTCATTCCCTTAAGACGATCTCAGCTTGTTTGGAGGGAACATCATTAGATGTCATGTTTATTTAAGAGCTTCCAGCTGTCAGCTTAATTGGACTAACATGCAAAAGGAATGAGGCGCTTTTACCCCAAAGTTTTACTCTTGATGTAAGGTCAATTTAAAACCAAGTTTGGGTTTTCTGAGAATCCGACTCATGTGCGTAATGGTTGCAATCGGCAATAGTGGTGAAATGTGCTGCTCTGCAGCAGCTTCTTTCTTGCACTTGTTTAACTTAGACTAAAAATTGCCTATTGAAAAGACATTTCAAGGTATAACACTCATTTTAGTTTTAAATCCCTAGATTCTGTGACATTTATTCTTTCTATTTTGCCGATGGCTGTTTGTAGCAAAAGTCATCCAGGTGACTTAACAGCCAGTTAAAAGAAGATTTGAACCCCTTCATTTTTTAAGTTTGTAAATAGTTTGTCTCCCTCATTTTTTACTTTTTGCAATTCACCTCCGCCTTGATCTACAAGGTAGAGCAGTTGCAGAACTGTGTTGGGAATTGTCTTGCTTCTTGATAGAAGTGATTTTATTTGCAATTTGCAGAATTTGTTGTCTCTTCCCTATTATTTCCCGAGTATCTGCAGTAACGGCCTTGGTGGCAGAAATGTTTTAGAGGTTAAACAGTTTAGCTCAAAGGAGCACCATTTGCTTCGGACAGTTTTGCTATGTGCTTAGATGCGTCCAACTATTCTAACTTAGGTAAACCAGTGCAGTGCTTTTGCACACCTCGAAGTGTTCTTGGACTCGAGGACTATAGAACTTACCCTCTGCATCTTTTGCAGCCTTTTTTGAAATTTCAAATCTGAATTTTTCAACCAGTACTAACACTATGGTAATGCCCGGAGTTTAAGATTGTCAGGTGCTACATAAATTCAGATACCATCTGTGCTAAAGGACTCAAAACTTAATTCACACAATATCCAGCTGCCTGTAACAGCCATTTCAATGGAACAAGAGAGAATGGGGAAAAAAGCAATATAATAATCTGCTCAGAAAAGCTGTTAAGGCTACAGATTTCATGGTCAGTTCGTTTTCAACACAGGTGGCAAAAATCTCATAGGAAGCACCAGTCTGAAAAACTAGTGAGATTCCTGGTTGCACGCGCCAATGCAGCTGATAATAGGCAGGATAATTCATCTGCAGATGCCCAAGTTTTCTCTAAAAATGAAAACCAAGTTTCACCTCCACCTCTAGGATAGGGAAATGATAAAAGGGAAGTATAATAGTCTGCCCACGCTTACACTGTAGGGCAACATCAAAGGATAGACTTCCTTCTGATTTGCATACTGACTATTTGCAGCACACTTTGCTCTTACCCTCAGCTGCAATCAAACTAATAAGATGAATCTCCTGCAGGCATTGTTTGGGACACAAGTATTAACGCAGAATTATTCACCACTGCTCCCTTCAATCCATGTCCTCTTAAATACAGAAATCTGCCTGAAATCTTACGTCCAAAAATGTTCCACTACCTATACTGCAAATCCAAACCAACTTATTACCTTGTGTGAATCAACTTCAGAAGCCGTTTTGAGTAGCACTGTAAAAGTCTAGATTCCAACACCAGTGTTCCTACAGCGGGGACTTTCATGTTTGGCATTCGGACCTGCCTGCTTCTACAAATAAGCGCAAGACCTGTAAGGTATTTATCCCCGTGGCAGTAAGCGAAGTGAACAGATACAAGAGACACTTAACTGAATCAGGAGAGAAATTCTCAGACACTGTCAGCTGCCAAAAAAAAAAACCCTCAAGTGCTTGCAGCTTTCTGTTTTTGCATAATTTTAATGAATGGGCCACCAGAAAATCGTATGATAAATAGCTTGTGGGCAGTCTTGTGGAAGGTTAAGGCTTCTGTCTTAGGAGTGATAAGCCATGTTTGTCAGGTATCTCACCACTGTCATAATGACGTAACTCTAAATTTTGCAGGAATTGCTCTGTTATAAAGCTGTTAAAATGCAGTTAGGTCCAGATGTTACTCCCTGTGTTATTTAGATAAAATTCTGGTAAATTCAGTAGCAGCAGCAGCAAGTTTATGAGTAGTGACTGCAGTACACATACCAGATTCTTTAAGGCTGTGGGCTTGGCTTTCTTAGCTGCAGCTGAATAAAATGAGTCATCTTATGTCTCTTAAATGTCCAGTTATTACGAATATGGATGTGGAATTTCTTTGCAACTCTAAATTTAGTTTTCAACAAATTGAGCTGTGCCAGCCATATAGCCCTGATGCTGAACCAGTTGCAGGGTCTGTCTTTAGGTTAAACGTTTCCCTTAAGGAACTTGAGACTTTATGAGCTACTTTATGGGTTTGCACCTGTCCCTAAACGGTGACTAACCGGTTCCTTTGCATTTTGCAAAGAGTTAATGCTGACATCTAGTGGTGGCTTTTTGCATGTACAAAAAACCTGCCAAATTTGGTGGCTTGATGAGTAAGTGACTGCTAACCTGGCACTTCAATGCTGCGTTATCAAAATCGGGTAAAATAGGATATTTTCTATTATAAACTGCTTTACTGTAGAAAAAAAATAGTACCAATAACAATTCTATGCTTTTCAAATGCTTTTACATTCTTATGTAAAGAAGATAAAATGGGTGATTTAATGCATTTCCCCTAACTTATTAAAGCACCTAAAATATGGTATTTCTCATCGTTCTTTTATTAGTTCATTTACTAAGTAATGTAGTGAAAAAAACATTTAAAAATATTCTGGGTACATTATTTTTGTATCAAGCTATTTGTATTCCATCTATTAGCCACAAAAAGGCAGTGATTAATAGTCACAGGTCTCAAAAGCTGAAGGACTATCAACAGACCTATTCAGTATTTACGTCTGTAATTGGCCATGTGGTACCACATATAATCAAATCTGTTGTCTTTGTTGCCTCCTATAGTATCTCCAAATGAAAACTTCATTTTTGTTTCAGTGCTTTTAACTGAAGGGGATTTTTCAGCACTGTTAACACAAGGAATTCAAATCAGAGGAGATGCGTAGTATCTACTGCCTGTTTACAAACTATTGTAAGGGAGATCACTTCCAAAGTAGATACTTCAGTTGTATAATTTAGGGGATACAAATAACTGTTTTGAGACAATTTAGCTGATTCTGTATACGTATGCATCTGTCTTCATTATAGGTACAGATATTAGGCAGACAAATTACAGGTGCTGAACTTCACTCGAAGAGAAATGAATTTGACTTATGGTCATGTTTACATAGATAGGTGACCCTCATTTTACAAAGGGTTTCCCAGTGCGGTTAGGAATAACCTGGCACAAAGAACATCTTAACAATATTGAACCTGAGTGGTGTAATTAGAAGGGAAAGTCAATGTGAGGTCACTTTTTTAGGCAACACAACACGTGCTTTACTTTCCCAGTATGCATTATAACTCACGCTTGACATAAGCCATCCATGCTGAACTTAAGTAGGTTAGTCAGATGTACTGAAGTTTCATTTTTCAGCCAAATTTCTGGATGTCCAAATACTTGGAGCTATTAGCTAGACAGAAGCATACAAAGGCAGATTTATAATTGTGGACTCAAACTTTGGATAATGAATAAAAAATTCATGACTCATTTTGCTTATAGGATTGGCAGCTATTAGAGCAAAGACCTAAGATACTCCTATTGCCTAAGATAAAACCTTCAGAAACTTAGCATATGTTGTGAACCTAAACTGCCAATAATCTTGTGGGCAATCAGTGTCTCAGCATCCCATTTTCACATTTTCAGAACCAGTATGAACACGGGAGGCCAGCGTCGCAGAGAAATCACCCAGAAGCGAAGGCACAAGAAAAGGCAGTATTCCAAAGGGAGGGGTCCCAAGGAAGCAAGAACACAGGTCTGCTTTTATGGCTAAATACCTGTTCTGGGGTTACTTTCCTTGTCTTCAGTACTGACGTTGTCTTAGAGTCACAGAATCATAGAATGGTTTGGGTTGGAAGGGACCTTAAAGGTCACCTAGTTCCACCCCCCTGCCATGGGCAGGGACACCTCCTGCTGGACCAGGTTGCTCCAAGCCCCCTCCAGCCTGGCCTTGAACACCTCCAGGGATGGGGCAGCCACAGCTTCCCCGGGCAACCTGTTCCAGTGCCTCACCACCCTCACAGTAAAGAGTTTCTTCCTGATACCTAATCTAAATCTGCCCTCTTCCAGTTTGGAGCCATTACCCCTCATTGTCTTTCATAGCCTGTCTTCCGTAAGAGCAAGGAGCTGCAGGCTGGTGCAACTCACCATGTTCTCAAATCTTTTGGCATGCAAGATGTGCAGAAGCTGCTACTTCAGAGGTTTCTAGACAGTCCAGGAAGCTCTGCTTGTGAACCTGCACTCTCTTCACTGTGCTATTACTTCTACAGACTGCAATGCTATAACACTGATATGACCCTTTTCTGCAGAACTTTTTTGTGGTTTTCTCATGATTTTGTATTGGTGTCTGTCTCCTTATCTTTGCTTTCTCCTTAAGTGACTTCCAAATGAGTGGCCCTGCTTTCAGCATCAAATAGGCAGAAGACAGAATTGAAAACTTAACAAATAAATAATAAACTAAATCCGTGGATCGAGAGCTTTTTTCAGGCTATCTTCACATCCAGGAAAATATCAGAGTGCTAGTTTTTACTTGGTTTATATTGATCAAATGACAAGAAGCCTATAAGCTTGTCTTTAGAAAACAAGCTTAGACTGAGCATAATGTGAGTAACATGAATATACCCAATAGGCTGACATGTTTACATTTTCCTTTCTGGAGAAATAGGAGTACAGGGATGCTTATGCAAATGTCAGAAATATTAACATTTCCATTCTCAGTTGTGTTGGCGTGGTTTAGGCCAAATCCCACTGGGGACATGGGGGACCCCAGGTGGGACCGACAGATGCTCCCTTCTACCACTCTTCAAAGAGAGAGGCAGAGGAGGGAAAAAGAGACTTAGGAGTTTAGAAGGAACTAAACTACTTTAATGAAATATTAATAATAAAATAAAAAAAGAAAATAATGAAATATATACAAAACCGTATCAAGCTCCCAGGATGACAATCATGACACCGGCTGGCACTGGGGCAGTCCCAGGCTGGACTCAGTGACGGATGGGAACTGGATTCCAGATCTGCATTCAGGATCGAGACCAAAGGCAGACGAACAGAGTCCTCCTGAGATGTCGGCCATTGAAGAAAAAGAGAGAGCCAGAGCCAGCGGTCCCAGAGCTCCCAGTGCTCCCAGCTCTCCTGCTGACCCTTTGATCCCTCAGCTTTTTTATACTGAGCATGATGATGATGACCGTTGGTCAGTCCTGGGTCACCTGTCCTGTCCGCTCCTCCCCACAGGTGGGACCCCACTGCGCTTTTCTGCTTCCGACCCTCCAGCGTGGCAAGTAACAAAGTTGGTTGGCCTTGGCTGTTATAGCGATAAGGATAAGCAGGAGCCTCTCCGCGTTCCATGCCTGGGCATCAACGATAAACACTGGTCTGATCACTCTGAGAGAGCGAACATTGTCTGCACAATATGCTGTTATTTCAGCAGTTAGAAGAGGCCCAGCTAGGAAGCAAAGTTACTGAACAAAATTGGTCCTGTTTTACCTCAAACCAGGACACGTGTTAAATGATGTTGAGATGGAAATGAGAACCCACGAAAGACTTCTGCATCTCAAGGGAATGAAAAACTAGCTAAGGTTACTGGTAAAGATTTGATACAGAAAGGGTTACTTTGCCTTATGGCATGCAGCCTGACCTTTTAGTCCTAAATATTATATTTTATGGAGAGAGGTTCCTGGTGTAGACCTAAGACTGAGTGATTGTATATATTGGATTTTTTTCATATAAACTTGGAGAGATATTGACGTGGTTTTTAAAAATCCAACTCTAAAATTGGTTCCTCCTGCTTCAGACTACCGTCGTATTTTAGTTCTGCCTGAGGTCTGTGATCTCAAGAACAAACAGGAATACAAGTATCAACTTGTAATAAAACAAAATTCCTAATGAGTTGATGGAAATTATGCCCGTTGAGGCCAAATTTTTACCCACTGATTTCTTATTCAAACTTAGAACTCTTTTGGGGTTTTTCTTTTATGTAGCACAGTGGCAGTACTTCTCATCTGGCTGACAGGAAGAGAACAGTGTTCAAATTGGATTGTCCCCTTGCTGTATACAGACACCAGCAGTACAAGGGTAGTAACTATGGATAGATGCAAGGCATATTTTGTAGATATTTACGTATGTTTCTAAAATCTGTCATTCTTCCATTAAAAATAGCTTTAGTTTTAACTCAGAATTTATATTTTTTTTTAAAAAAAGTGATGCCTTAATGTTTGTTCTGTTGAGCAACCCAGCAATTCAGATTTTGTCCAGTTTTGATGTGTATAAGCACATGGTGTACTATCTGTAAACCGTAAGCAGGCTGTCCTACACAGGGGTCCATATCTTGTTCCGTGTGACATTTTCTAATATATTTTCATGCAGGTCAGAATAACTTTCAACATAAGATAAACCTGTGTGATCAGTACTACAGCTGAGCGGAGGCCTTTTACATATGGAATGATTTTCAAACATATCTTTAAACGCTTGCAGAAAGACTGGCTTTGTCGTAAATCAGGGGGCAGTTTAATGATTCTTACTGTATCACACGTTTGTGAACAGTTGAAAATGTTTATTGTGCAAGAGCTTAGCCACTGAGAGCTAAGGAATCTGAGATTTCCTTTCTTCAGTTTCTGGGTCATAACATGTGTATATAGAATTGATTTTGGGCTATGGGATATTCTCATTTCACTTTGGAGAGGAATATTTGAGTTTTAACTGAACATTAGGGCTTTTTCCTCTCTCTTGAAGCGCTGTAGATTTGTTACTCCTGGTGTTCAGACAGGATGGTCTGCGTGCATTGCGTTAAGCCTGCTCAGGTATCAGCTGGTGTACACTATTCGTGTGCTCTGAGCTAAGCCATGTGGTAAGATGATTGGACTGGACCAGTGCTGTCTAACATCTTTGTTGATGACGGGGACAGTGGGATTGAGTGCTCACTCAGCAAGTTTGCCACGACACCAAGCTGTGTGGAGCAGCACTGGAGGGAAGGGATGTCATCCAGAGAGACCTGGACTGCCTGGAGAGGTGGGCCTGTGTGAACCTCATGAGGTTCAACGAGGCCAAGTGCAGAGTCCTGCACCTGGGTCAGGGCAACCCCATGCAAAAATGCAGGCTGGGCAGAGAATGGATGGAGAGCAGCCCTGAGGAGAAGGACCTGGGGGTGCTGATTGATAAGCTCAACATGAGCCGGCAATGTGCGCTCACAGCCCAGAAAGCCAACTGCATCCTCTGTTGCATCAAAAGCAGTGTGGCCAGCAGGGCGAGGGCGGTGATTTTGCCCCTGTGCTCTGCTCTGGTGAGACGCTGCCTGGAGTGCTGTGTCCATCTCTAGGGCCCTCAGCACAGGAAAGACATGGAGCTGTTCGAGCAGGTCCAGAGGAGGGCCACATAGATGATCAGAGGGCTGGAGCACCTCTGCTATGAGGACAGGCTCAGAGAAGCTGGGGTTGTTCTGCCTGGAGAAGAGAAGGCTCTATCCAGGGAGACCTTATAACCCCTTCCAGCACCTAAAGGGGCTACAGGAAAGCTAGGAGGGACCCTTTATCCGGAAGGGAGCAGTAGGACGAGGGGCAATGGTTATAAACTGAAAGAGTGGAGATTTAGATTAGATATCAGGAAGACATTTTTCACTCTGAGGGCGGTGAGCCCCTGGCGCAGGTTGCCCAGAGCAGCTGTGGCTGCCCCATCCCTGGAGGTGTTCAAGGCCAGGCTGGAGGGGGCTTGGAGCAACCTGGGCTGGTGGGAGGTGTCCCTGCCCATGGCAGGGGGGTTGGAACTAGGTGATCTTTAAGGTCCCTTCCAACCCAAACCATTCCATGATTCTATGTTTCTGTGATTTTTTTTCCCTTCTTTGCACTGTACATGTTATAGACTCATTTCTATAACGTTTGCTTATTTCAGGAAACTATCACTGGTGATGTTCTCACTCCTGAACTTTTCCTGCATAATGTTGTTTGTTTTTCAGTTTGTACTCCAGTTTTTAAGTTCATTTCGCTTAGTGCTTCATGGCCTGTGACAGTGGCCTGTGCAGATGTTCTGCAGATCCTCCTGATCTAGACTGGCTTTGAACAGTCTGTAAAAGCAGGAAGCAGATCTCAGTGACATGGGCTGCCACTTTCACTTTTATTTGGCTGGGTTGCTTGGCAGGATTCTCTGCAGGATGTATAATCATCTCTTGCAGAATCTTTTTAGCTCTCAGTATCTTTCTAATTAACAATGATCATCAGCCACTTGCATAATACAAAGTTTTGAATAGATATTAGCAACTCATTAGACACATTTAAATAGTCCCTGTCGTGTCCTTCATTGTCAAGCCATCTTGCATCTTCCCTGTGTTAACTAGCGGTGAATGATAAATCTTTACTTCTGGTAAAGCAGGTTGGAATTCAGCCAGTGTAACCTGCTGTGGGGCAAGATGGCTGTCCTAGGTGGGATTTTTCTGTATGCTCCTTTCTGATCCCTGGTCCTTATGCCTCCTAGGTTTCTGTCTGCTTGGGATGAAGTCTCCTTATGGCAGCAAGGACCCATATTTTAAGTGTATAATTTCTATATCTCATTTTCCATTGTTTGCAACACACAGGAAGATTTATTTTTGCCTTCTCTACCCATTTATATTATCCTCAATATTATCCTCAAGTACCACCTGATACTTGAGATTACGGAAACCCAACTGATAACCGGTTTCCAATGTTCCAGCCACACTGGTTTAGCTGTGCTGAACAGAGTGGTGACCCATACGTCCTTAACGTTTTTCTGCAGTTTTAACTTTCCATAATGCAAATAAGTCTGAATGTCAAACTATTTTTCTGTTAAATTCCCCACTGCGTCAAAATTATAGCCAAGTGACTGGGGCGTAAGGTAATTAAATCCCCTTTTCAGTATGGCTAATGGAGAACTGCACAGCTATTACCATGCATGGGATCATATCATTTGTGTGCAAATGCTTATTTGTATTTGCAAACAAATGTTTCCAAATGTATTTTGTATGCTCAAAGCATTAAGCAGTAGGCAAAAAGAAACTGGCCCCAGGGAACGTATTTTGTGCAATATAGAAAAAATTGTAATAGTCTCTAATTTCAAGGCATTGAATCAGGCCCGGTGCTTTACATTTTGTTTATAAAATGTTTTCTTGGATTTCGGCTTTTCATAGATATAATTGCTGTCTGAAATGGTCTTATTTCCAATACCTACATAAAACTTGACTTAGAAAATAAATGAAACTGGAAATGTGTATCAACCGTTAAACCTAGTATTTTTTTATCTAGTTACAATAAGGCATACTTCTCTATTTCTTTTCTTTCGCCTTTGCTCTGGCTAGGAGAAGGAATTGAAAGATATTGTTCCACACTTTATTTATAGATAAAAGCTTTCACAATCTTAATCTTGAATAGCAACAGATGTTTAAGCTCTTCTGATGAATTTAGTAATGATCTAATGCACTGGTGTTGGGATTCAGTTCTCAGATTTCAATCTAACAAGATATTAGTTGAAGTCTGATAGTTTTGATAGCAGTTATGACTGACCTTTCTTGTTTTTCTTCTCTGTAAATATTTCCCTAACTTTCATTGTTCCCCCAGTAAAGAATGTGGGCTACATAAGGGCACTGGTGACGACAGGCCTAAAAGAGCAGTGGATTGTATTCAAATGGCTGTTGTGTTTACTTCGATTCCGATTCCGAATGAAAAACTGAAATTCAAAACATGTGCAGAGCAGAAGTTTTGTTTCAACAGTGTTGAATCGTGTTACTTCATCCAGAGGGACCTGGACAGGCTGGAGAGGTGGGCCTGTGTGAACCTCATGAGGTTCAACAAGGCCAAGTGCAGTGTCCTGCACCTGGGTGGGGGCAACCCTATGCACAAAGGCAGGCTGGGTGGAGAATGGACTGAGAGCAGCCCTGAGGAGAAGGACGTGAGGGTGCTGATTGATGAGAAGCTCAACATGAGCTAGCAGTGTGGCCAGCAGGGCGAGGGAGCGGATTCTGCCCCTCTGCTCCGCTCTGGGGAGACCCCCCTGCAGTGCTGCCTCCAGCTCTGGGACCCCCAAAATGGACATGGAGCTGTTGGAGTGGGACCAGAGGAGGGCCACATAGATGATCAAAGGTCTGGAGCACCTCTGGTGCGAGGACAGGCTGGGAGAGTTGGGGTTGTTCAGCCTGGAGAAGAGAAGGCTCTGAGGCAACCTTATAGCAGAAGGCTCCGGTACCTGAAGGGCACTGGTACAAGAATTCTGGTGAGAGACTTTTTACAAGGGCATGTAGTGATAGGACGAGGGGGAATGGCTTCAACCTGGAAGAGGGGAGATCTAGATTAGGTATCAGGAAGAAATTTTTCACTGTGAGGGCGGTGAGCCCCTGGCGCAGGTTGCCCGGAGCAGCTGTGGCTGCCCCATCCCTGGAGGTGTTCAAGGCCAGGCTGGAGGGGGCTTGGAGCAACCTGGGCTGGGGGAGGTGTCCCTGCCCAGGGCAGGGGGGTTGGAACTAGGTGATCTTGAAGGTCCCTTCCAACCCAAACTATTATATGATTCTAGATCCTATACTTTTATTCAGATTCATCATTTTTGTGTTATGTTTGTTACACTTAAAATGAGTCGTTTACCATTACTAAAATAAACTACTTTCTAGCATGTCAAAAGTAAATGATAATGTTGAAATGATTTGATATTTCTTGCTCCAAAGCTTTCTCCAAGTACTTGTTCCCCTAAAACATCTGGTTTTCTAAAGAGTTACAATCTCTTTGCCTAGCCTGCTAATCAAACCGAAACCTCTAGCTACTGAAAGCAACATATTACAGTTTTAGCTAATCTAAGACAAGTTAAAAAAAATCCTGCATACCTACCCTTGGATCCTTCACAATAAAACAAAGCGTTGCCAAAAGTCCCACATGATTAGGCAGAATATACAGAAGCAGGATTTTGGTGAGAAAAAAAAATAACCCGAAGAAGAACTTATTACCACTGCTTCCATGGTTTTATGAGAGACAATAGAGAATGGGTGTGGACAAGAGATGTCCCAGGGGCCATTGTAAAGAAGCAATTTTGGATTTGCAGTCAGCCAAATATTTCTTGGGGTGAGCAAAAATATTTCTGTGGGTGTGTTTGCATGTTTATTCACTTATCTGCATCTTAGCTTCTCTGAGCTCAAAGTGAACCTGGGCATTTTAGGGCTTCCAGGCCACAGTGACTACTGAGGAAAGGATGCGATGCAAAAAGATACTGGATATAACTGAATAGAGATTATAGTGAAAGGAAAGATCAAATGCAGCTGTGATTCTTTTAAGTACATCTTACTTTTAGAAGCTCGAGATTACACTGCCTTCAAAGGCACGGCCTTTAGTGGGAAAAGATTTGTAAGAGCGGTAGACTTGTACTAGTGTTTTCTGTCTGTGTTGCAAGCGTGAGCGCAAATCAAATGCTGGCATTTCTACTTCATCATAAAGTTTGCTGAGTTCGCAGCGGAATCACTTGGGGTAGGGGCAATTGGATATGATCTGTGTTGGGACGTAGATTTTCTGTCGGAAATATACTGTGAAGACAAACATGAGAATGTGCCAGAAAAAGGGGGAACAACAAAAAAGGAAGGGATTCTGAAACCAGACAATTACATACTGTGGGTAGATGCTGGCACATAGAAACTACTGCAAATCAAAAATGTTTAATATGCATGATTATTTGAGAAAGCTGGATAAGAACAAAATTTTAAAAAGGCTGTCACCTTTTGGGGAGAGTTCTTAAAGTGTTCTTAGAAACTGCCAAAAGAATATTTCCACAACACGAGAATACCCAAGTCCTAAATTCCAGCCTCTTTACTACTTCGGTATGCAAAACCCTAAAACATTTAATAGCAAAGTATATATATACGAATCCAGCGGTGCAAACATTGTGATACCTTTTTAAAAAAATGTTGCAATAATGAAGCGAAACATTTTGACCTTCTCTAACTAAGAGGTTAACTCTTTGGGATTAGAATTCCCTGGATGGAAGGCAAAGGTATTACGACAGCACATGTACCGGTAGTGATGCGTCCTTGTTCTTGCTGGAGCAGTGGAAAATGCAGAGAAAAGGGCTGCAAAGGCTGCCCTCGTAACTGCCCCAGTTGAGAGAGGAGAGGTGGTTCTGAACAGGGAACCACCCTAGAGTTGAATTCTTAGTTCTCTGAATTGCCTCCTGGCTAGGCTCAGTAAAGCAACCTAATTGCACTGAAATGAGCTTTTGCGAAAGCTCTTACTGTGCCAGAATTTTTCAGATAATGCGACTTGTTCTGCAGTTGATCTTTACCATCAGTGCAACACATCAGGAAAGCGTACACCGCAGTGTTAGAGCTGGTGAGCTGTCGCGTTTATCGGTGCATGTCCACTGGCATTTTGCATGTGATTCCCAGCTGACAAACAGTTTAGCCAGAGCCATTGCTTATGGCTGGCGACGAGATAGCTTAAATCCCAAACACCGGCTGGAGATCTCAGCTACCAGCCCAGATCATGTTTGCAGCTAGGAAAGAAAATAGAAAACCATGGAAGCAAATTCTCCTCTCTTTGAACACCCAGAGTCTTGGGAGAACACTAAAGAGCATAGTCTGCCTTACCACTGATCTGCATGGTGGTCCCCAGGTCCTCCTTTCCACTTTTGCATCCACAAAAAGCTAATGTAACTCAGTTTTTACAACCTGTAAATTAGCAGTGCTGAGTGAGCAGCCTTAAAGAAACCGTTGCACCCAAAAGGCACCTGCCCCGTCAGATTCTTCAACAGCACAATTAAACTTTGCTGAATTGAAGCAGAAGCATCTATTCCCCTCTCTCAGGAGGCAGATCCAGGCTAACTCTGCCACACTGTCCTCCCTTCTAATCTCCTGGATGTTGCAGGATGTCCCTTGTCAAGACTTGCCTCAGATCTTATCTGTCCAGCTCTCTGCTCTTCCTTGCTTGCATTGTTCTGGTAGCCAGGCTCACTTCCAGACGCAGAATCATAGAATGGTTTGGGTTTGAAGGGACTTTGAAGATCGTCGAGTTCCAACCCCCCTGCCATGGGCAGGGACACCTCCCCCCCAGCCCAGGTTGCTCCAAGCCCCCTCCAGCCTGGCCTTGAACACCTCTGGGGATGGAGCTTCCACAACTTCTCTGGGCAAACTGTTCTGGTGCCTTACACCCCTCAAAGTGAAAAATTTCCTCCTGATATCTAATGTAAATCTACCTTCTTCCAGTTTGAAGCCATTCCCTCTTATCCTGTTACTACATGCCCTAATAAAAAGTCCTTCCCCAGCTCTCCTGTAGGCCCCCTTTACAGACTGGAAAGCTGCAATAAGGTCTCCCTGGAGCCTTCTCTTCTCCAGGCTGAACAACCCCAATCTCTCAGCCTGTCCTCACAGCAGAGGTGCTCCAGAACCTCTGAACATCTTTGTGGCCTCCTCTGGCCCCGCTGTAACAGGTCCGTGTCTTTCCTATGTTGAGGGCTCCAGGACTGGACTCAGTACTCCAGGTGAGGTCTCACTGGAAGAGAAAAGAGGGGCAGAATCCCCTCCCTCGCCCTGCTGGCCACACTTCTGATGCAGCCCAGGATATGGTTGGCCTTCTGGGCTGTGATTGCGCATTGCTGGCTCATGTTGAGCTTCTCATCAATCAGCACCCCCAGGTCCTTCTCCTCAGGGCTGCTCTTGATCCATCCTTCGCTGATCTTTACATTCGGTTTGTGTGAACCCGTTCATTGCTGCCTGGGATATCTGAATCCAACCACAGCATTGGGTGCTTTCACCACTCGAGGGGCTGATAGTCACGGGAAGTGTCTGCACGTGTTCTGTCAGTTTGGGTCTTCCCCCTGATTCTTGCAGTCTGACTTGCAGTTTGCGAAAACACCCAAGTCCAATTAGCCACGTGCTAAGTTAATACACTTGTATGTGTTTGAAGATCAGGTTAAGATCAGTAGATTTCCTTTGTGCTTTTTTTTTTTTTTCCTCGGTTAAGTTTTGGTGGCATGTTTGCTCTGGGAGTGTTCCGTGAGATACTGCCCGTATGTCCCCACCCTTCTGTGCCTATAGCTCTGGTAAGCTTAAACTACCTCTGCGCAGCAACTGGTTACTCCGCATATTTTGCCTGACTGCCTTTTGTCACCATTCACAACCACCTCACTCAAGCTGCTTTCCTCAGCCACCATGGGGGAGCATTGCTTAGTTTTTGCACTTTCTTTTTTCCTAAATTATTCTCTGGATGTGTGGATTGGTTGATTTGCCTCTCCATTATGAGTTTGCCATGTTCTTTCCAGCGCTTGAAAACAGAAGTATAGTTTAAAGTAAGCTAGAGTGGAGTTTGGGCAGCTTGAGAGCCCGATATGATTTCACACCACTGAAATAACCACAGATGTGGCCACTTTGTCATCTGCCTCAGAAATACAATATTTGCTGAACCAGGACTGGTTGTGCGTGCCCTAGAGTCTACCTTTCGCAGTATTTGCTGCTGGCTCTTGTAAATCACGCTGTAAAATGTCTACAAGAGCTTTGTCGCTTTGAAATTTCCTGTAATAAATTTAATGTTCCTACCCCCAGTGCAAGAGCTCCACAAAAGAGCGGAGTTTTTGAGCACCCTTGTGCCATTGCCCCCCTGAGCCACTGACATTACTCTAAGGCTCGAGTGTTGGAAAGGTGTTACTGATAAAATTAGCAGCTTCATCAGCATCAGATGGTTTTTCTCCACTGTGCCTGAAACAACTCTGGCTCCCTAAAAGTCACCTACGTGTATAGGGAAGAGAGGATTGAGAGGGAATAAATTGTGAGGTGAGATGAAAGAGCACGCTTGATCTGTAGTATACGTACGGCGTAGGGGGAGATAAGAGGCAAACTACCTGACAGGATTGCTATGCTGGAATGATGATCTGCAAAAGTGTTTAATTATTATGTTTCTTCAACATCCAGTGTGATCTCTTCTGTTCCAAAGCAGCAGAGTTACAAAACACGAAGGGAAAATCCTCCTCAGAGTAATTTAACGTGACTCCAGGTGGCTGTGCCTATGACCAAATGACCTTACCCAGTGCAGAAGCACACAGGGCAGCATGGAACAGAAATGTGCTCTTCTCATAGCAAGATGAAAGTGAGGATGACGCGGTGGAGCTCCTGGCGGGCCCTCGTGGGGGTTGGACTAGATGATCTCCAGAGGTCCCTTCCAACCCTGACCATTCTGGGATTCTGTGACCAAGGTTAACCGTGAAACGGGAATGAAGCAGGCTTTAAAGCCTTCCAGCCCCAAAGGAGCTTGGTGCTGGTCTCAGTTGCAGTGTCCTAACCCCAAGAATAAATATTAATTTATATTAGGAAGTTGCTGAAAGAATTCGGAGAGCAGGGGTAGGAAGTAAGGGCCCTAACCTCCTCGGCAGCCAGCCTGTCGCCCTGGGCTCCGCGGCAAACCTGTCGGTAGTCCCAGGTTTAATGGGATATGGGGTAGAAACCAGCACAGTCTCCCCTCCCTCCCCAGAGCTCCTGGTGGGCCGGTGGTTAACACATTGCTGCAGACTGTCATTTCAAACCCTTTGAAAGAAGAATTAGAGCTTTGAATGGAGAATTCTGGGTGAGTCTGCAGCTACCCACTCTCTACTCAAGAGGGACAGCACTACTACCTAAATATTAAAGCTGAACTCAGTGTTGTGGTTGCGTCTTAATTATGGCTGGATGAGTCCTGCAGAGGATTCACGGATGCCAATGTAGTCGAAGCAGTAGCACCTTTTGTCACATCCAGAAGCTCGTACTGAGGAAGTCCCCTCCAGGAAACTGATGGTCAGGTCCCTGGGAAAGCAGGGCCATGTGAACTGACCAACAGTACGAAGAAGGCACACATCTAAAAGCTGTACCTAAAACTTTTACTTGGACTTTTGAAAAGAATTTCTTATTTTTAATACAATGGAAAATATTTTACTATCTCTTAGAAATGTAATATATTACTTTCTCACATAAAAACCTCCCTTTGAAAAAAGGATACTTTACGTGGCTCTGTAGGAACCTATTGGTCTTTTGGTTCTACATTAAAAGAGTAACAATATTCCTATGTCAGTAACCTGTCACTCAGCACGTCAGCTTTTGGGATATGTCCAGAAGGATTTTCAGAGACACTGGAATTGGCTAGGAATAAATTGTTACTGAGTTACGAGGAGGATTAGGTGATGCTGAGCCCCAGCTCTGGGCTTAGGGGCAATCTCCACCCGTGGCACATCTGAAACGTTTCAGGGCAGGGAAATTCGGTGCGGAAGGGAGAGCAGCGTCTGCCGCGGCTCGGGGTGATGCTGGCCCCGCAGCTCGGGGGCTACTGGGCAGCTCGGGGGGCTTGCTGGTCCCGGGGCTCGGA
>VZSZ01000325.1:359787-373350 GCA_013398815.1 Ibidorhyncha struthersii
GCTCGCCGCGGCTTCCCACAGCCTGGCAAGCCCGTCCCCGCTTTCGGTTTCACTTCTTCCTGCTCTGGGCAGAGTGTTTCCTCCCGGTTTTCGTGTGCTGAGATAATTGCCCAGTCCCTGGACACCCCCAAAGTGACGGTGATAATAAAGCCCGCAGCGGTAAGTGGATGCCATTCTTCACTTCTTAGTAATAAAAGCAAATATCAGGCGTAAAAAGCCAAAATACTGCTCCGGAGTTTGGGCGATTTCCTTAACCTTGGATTTGTCTTAACTTGCAAGTTAGCAAGGTCGGTGCCACTGCTGTTTGCTTAATCGTTGTGCTTTGGTGCTTGTGCCCGGATGGGGTGTCCCCAGCTGGGAGGAGGTTATTTTGGGGTTTTGAAAAAAAAAAAACAACCCCAAACAGAAAAGGCAATATAGGTGAAGTGGGAATGTCTGTCCCTGGGACACGCTGGAGCCTCCCCTGCTAAATTCTCCGGTTTTAAAAAGTTCTTGCTCACAACATTCAAACTGTCATTCGTTCTTTTGTCCATTAAATATTAGTCTGTAACACCGTCCCTCGGGTGCGCGCTTTCTTCACTGGATCCCCAACCAAAGCACAAAACACCAAAAGTTGACTCCAGACTTTCTGCAATGAAAAAAAGCCAAAAAAGGCAGCCCTTCAGGCCTCGCTGGAAATCAGCCAAAGAACTCCGTTTGTGTTTGTGCGGTACATTTCTTGCATCTTTCAATCTCAAAGACGAGCTGGCAACAACTTCTGAGGAGCCTGGCAGCTCCTACCCGGTCTCCCTAAAACAAACCCTCAGAAGGGGTGAAACTTTTGTTATACACAAGAATGTAGGTCTTCTGCATACTAACTTGAAACTGATTAAAATACGAAAAAGTCTGAGATTCATCAGAAATGTAATGCCCAAACAGGCAGAGCCATTGAAGATTACAGCACCAGTGGAGAGAGGCTTATATCCTAATGGAAATGCTGGCATGGTTTCAGCTGGGATGGAGGTGACTTTCTTGCCAGCAGCTGGTGTGCTGCTGTGGTTTGGATTTGGGATGGGAATAGTGCGATAGCGCACTGGCGGGTTTGGTTGTTGCTGAGCTCTCAAGGCCTTTTCTGCTCCTCACCCCACCCCACCAGCGATGGGCTGGCGGGCACAAGGGGTTGGGAGGGGACACAGCCGGGACAGCTGACCCCAACTGACCACAGGGGTAGTCCATACCATGTGACGTCAGTATATAAAGCTGGGGAAGAAGAAGGAAGGGGGGGGGACATTCAGAGTGATGGCATCTGTCTTCCCAAGTCACCGTTACGCGTGACGGAGCCCCGCTTTCCCAGGGATGGCTGAACATCTCCCTGCCCATGGGAAGCTTGGAATGAATCCCTTGTTTTGCTTTGCTTGCGTGCGTGGCTTTTTTTTACCTATTAAACTGTCTTTACCTCAGCCCATGAGTTTTTTCTGACTTTTACGCTTCCGATTCTCTCCCGCATCCCAACGCAGGGGAGTGAGCGAGCGGCTGCGTGGTCCTACCTGCCGGCTGGCGTTAAACCACGACAATGCTCAAAAGATATGGGGTGGGGTATATAAATTCTTAAATGTGTAAGTTTTCCTGGAAGTATTTGGATAAATATATTGAATCTATGGCGAGTGTTTTCTCTACACCTTGGCTCTTCTCTATTACTTTCTCTGATTAGTTTGGTACTGATTTATTTTGTCTGCTTTTACTTTCTCATACACCTTTTGATAGCCTGGTATTCCTTTCTCTATGAGATGGAAAGATGGTTAGAATTTTATGTGGCTGGCTTGTAAAACAAAAACTGGCAAGAATTGTAAAATAAAGAAGCGGTATATTAGGCATTCTTACTGCATATAACTATAAATATTTTAAGGGTAGTTAAGCTCAGAGCATAGTGATTAACACTGAGGGGCCTGTGTATAAATATCTATGAGTGTGATTAAGCTCAGAGCTCAATGATTAACATTGAGGGGCCTGTGTATAATTTGTCATATTTACTGTATTTTATGTGTATTAAAGCAATGCAAAATTAATCAGAAAAGGGAAAATGATTGGAAATTAGCATTGAGAACAGATGAAGTGTTGGTAGCTTTTTGAACATTATTATTTTTACATAAGGCAATACTATTATTTTTAAAGAAAAATCTGAATGTAGAGCGATTACTAGACATACCTTTTCTGCAGAAATGAGTGCTACTTTATGGGTGAAAAATACTGACTGTATGCTCAGTATAAAACTACATGGTTTTTGAGCCTGGCTTGCTTAGCCTTCAGTTTAAGATACCAGTTGTGTCAAAATGATTGTGATTTGTCCTGTGTTCATTTTGTCTTTGCAGATAAAACAATGGGAAGTGCTGTTCTTTGGTGGAGCAGCTTGTCTGCCAGACTGGTGTCTGTCTGCCTGCTGTGCGCCTCACTTGGAGAGCAATGTCAGATCCGAAATGAAATGGCCGACTGCAGTCACCTAAAGCTGACACAAATTCCTTCCGATCTCCCAACCAATATAACGGGTTTGGACATTTCTCATAACCAGCTAAGACAGCTAGGTCCTGCAAATCTGACCAAGTACAGCCAGCTGGTTTACTTGAACGCAGGCTACAACAGCATCTCTAAACTGCAAGCAGAATTGTGCCAAAGTGTGCCCCTGTTGCGGATTCTGAAGTTAGAACATAATGAATTGTATAAGCTCCCTGACAGAGTCTTTGCTTCCTGCACCAACCTGACTGAGCTCAATCTAGGATACAACAGAATAGATATAAAAAATGATCCTTTCAAAACCCTGGAGGTAAGCTTTAGAAATGCACCTTTTTATGTGAATAAACTGTAAGTGGCAAATTTACTGTATTTTCCAATGTGTGTACGGAACAGCTGCCTATTTACATCTGAAAATACCCAGCATATAATCTTCCTTTATAGTTTTTCTAAAGAAAAGGCCTCGCACACTGGAGTCTCAGCCATCCTTACGAGTCAATGTTCTCCATCCCCTTTTCCCTATTGCATCCCATCGAGGCACCTCTCCATACAGGATTTGTGCTGAGAGTATAGCAGCAGCAGGTGACGTATAGGGTGAAGTGGATGGTATGGAATCTGAGTTGCCTGGGGTCTAAAAATAGTAGCTAGCCCCAGTTCTCAAGGTCAAGGTGTAACTACTCAGACCATGAAGGCCAGTGCTTAAGCTGAATGTAGCATCTCCCAGGACTTTGGGGACTGAGAAAGAGTAAGAAGGTTTTTACTCTACCTTTGTTTTTCCTGGTAGTTTACATGTGGTTAAATAGTCTCCTCTATAGCATCTCTGAGGTTGGGGGGAGCAGCACAGGAAGCAGGAAAAGACTATTCCGTTGTCTTCGTACCAAGCAGGGACTCATGCAAAAGGAAGGGCCTGAGGACAAAAGAAAGTAGAGACAGTTTGTGGGTACTAATTGTTATACAATGTTCTAATGAGTGTGCGTGGTGTTTTGAACGAGTCTGAGCTTTTCTACTAAACTTGGTATTCCAGTTCAAGTACACAAAATCTACTTGTTTGCGTCGTAGGGCTGCTGACTCTTGGCTCAGTACAAACGGGTGCAGCCAGCTCCGTTGCTGGGAGCAGAACTGAAGTTCTGACCTTCCTCGCTTTGCTGCTGCCCTGTTCCTGATGGAAGCCAGGCTTGGGGCACCTCAAGGCACGTTCTGTGGAGTCACCTTTAGGGTAGCATCTCCTCCTCTACAGATGCAGGAAGAGTCTGAGCACCTGGGCATGAGCTGGAGTACTACAAGGCATACAGCACTCATCTTTGCACTCTTCTTCCCTTCCTCACTTCCATTCATGGCGGTGGACCACAGCGAAGAGGGTGGAACGCAAGGTTTAATACTGCAGTAGTTGTAACTGCAGACACCTGTAGGCTTTTGCTTTTGTCACTTTATCTGGAGCAGGAGGGCTTTCAGTGAGTTCAGGAATTTCAGATGAAGTAACTCTTTGGTTTGCAGTAGATTTTTTAGCAGGTTAAGACCATGAACACAATGAAAGTTACAGGTGGGGAAGATACAGAAGGCTTCTTCCTGCAGGAGCTTGAAAGCTGCCATTTCTCTATTACAAATTTATTTTAATTGTAGTATTGCAACTAATTACTAATCAATTAGACTTCAATGAAATATTTCAAAATGTTTTCATATTATATAAAATATACTTTTTATACTTTTCTGATTGCATCTTCTCCCCAGAACTTGAATGTTTTGGACCTATCTCATAATTTTTTGAAGTCAGCAAATTTAGGATTGCAGCAACAGTTGAAGAACCTTCGTGAGCTCATGTTGGATGGCAATCAAATCACCGAGCTAAAAAAGGAAGACTTCAGTTTTCTTAGCAACACCTCATTGAATAGTCTTGATTTGTCATCAAATCCACTGAAAGAGGTAGGAAGCATTTCAACAGAAATTCAACAGGTGTAAGTATAAAATGGAACTATCCTGATTTATCCTTTGTGATTGTATGGGATTCACATTACATTTTTGATCCACTGAGGTCAAAGATAAAACCATTCTACTGTATACAGCATTACTCCTGACCTCCAGTAGTGATGCACATAATTATTTTTCTCCCACTGAAATCAGCGAGAGCTGGTTCCACGTAGATCAGAGATCTCAAGCAAGAGCCACATCAAGTAGCTCTGTGTACCCTTACCAGGTATTTTCTATGCAGGGTTTTGGGGTTTTTTTTTTGTACGTGCTGAAGGTGAACAGCTGACATAAGTCTCTAAGTGGGGAAAAAGTGCAATATTATGCAAGGCTGGTTATACAATCTAGGTCTCGCTTCCTAGTTAATCAAAGACAACTTTCATTTGTGCCTACGAGGTACCCCAGAGAAATAATAATTGCAGAAAAATATACTTACTCTTTTAAAAGAACAAGTGGGTGTTTTCTCTGCCACCTACCTCACTGTTCTCCCTGACCCACTTCTCAGTGTTACAATATCATTCTTCGAAGAGCAATGGTAAGTGATGCAGATCTAAACTGGTTGACACTCGGCACAGAATCATAGAACGGTTTAGGTTGGAAGGGACCTTAAAGATCATCTCGTGTGGATACTGAATACCGAATAAAGGTCATCAGCATACGAATACTGAATTTGCATTGTATTTGCTTGGGTTTTTTTCCCAGTTGATTGATCTGCAGAGAGCATGTATATTACAAGAATGTTTTAAAGTAGCATAAGCTTGTGCCACTGCTGAGAGGCAATCCCATCATCCTCTTTCCCTTGGCCGCTTCATCCCTCCCTCTTTCTGGTACAAGCTTTGGTGAGGCCATGCACGGTGTCACCGGAGAAACTCTACAGATGTTTTGGCTTGGTTAACTCGTCGTGGGGCTGGTTCCCTATCTGGTTCACCACGTCACTGCATGTACGGCCATATTGGCTTGTGGATAAGGAGATGGGACTGTTCCTTTCTTGGGCAGTGCTACTTTATGCTGGTTTAGCCTGCTCTGATTTTACAGTACTGCTGTCTGAAAAGCAGCCTTATGCATTTGAATCATTCTGACAAATGGAGTATTTAATAATTCATCTAATATCTGCATTAAGATCAGGGGCCAGCACTATGATGGAGGCTTGTGATTTATGTTGTGGACGCAAGCGTGTAGCATCACATTTTGTGAGTGTCGCTTCTGCTCACACAGAGAAACTGGGTTTCTTCTTGGCTGTCTGAAGTCCCAAATAACTTTTTTACAGCACATCTGGTTTTGCACTGGTATATTGGTATCCTTAGCAGATACCAATAAAAGAAACCTGAAGAAAGAGATTATCTCAATTTCTACCATACTTCTAGTGCAAGAGTTTTACTAGTTGGATACGAAATTGTTATTAACTTGCATCTCGCTGAGCAATTTTCTATCTTCTTTTAAGAGAGTACTACTCAGAATTCTGATAATCCTGTTACAAATTTTAGAACTATTATCACAAGACGTATAAACTCGAAGAAGCGTTTGTCTGAACTTGTCTGTGGAAAAATCTGAGTATAGGAGTTAGTTATATTCTGCTTGAAAATCTCATTTGAAAACCTTTGCAAATTTTGGCTTTATAGGTCAACTTTCTTACATAATCCCCTTGTTTAGATCAAAACTCTTTTTTTTTTTCCCCTTTCAGTTTCACACAGGATGTTTACATGCAATTGGAAATCTGTTTGGCCTCATAGTCAACAATGTTGAACTTGGTGAAAATCGCACACAGAAACTTTGTACAGAATTATCAAACACAGCAATTCAGAACCTCTCCCTAAGCCACGTGAAGCTTTCATACATTGGCAAGTCAACTTTCCAGGGACTGCAAGGAACAAATCTTACCGTTTTAAACCTTTCCCAAAATTCTCTGTCTGTGATAGAAGATGACTCATTTCAGTGGCTTTCAAGTTTACAATACTTAAACCTGAAGCATAATAACATTCACGTATCTTCACATTTATTTTATGGATTAGCCAGCCTCAAACATCTCAATCTGATAAATTCACTTACTGGGAAAATTGAAGATTTTTCCTTTCATTGGTTATACCACCTGGAGTACCTTATAATGGATAATAACAATTTTCCAGGAATTACTGCTAATACGTTCACAGGTCTGAACAACCTGAAATACCTGAGTCTCTGTAACTGCAACATAAACTTACAAAGAATAACTAGTAAAACATTTTCATCGCTTGCTAATTCCAGTTTGCAGGTTCTCAACCTCACAAAAACAAGAATCTCCACTATAGAAAGTGGGGCATTTTCCTTCTTGGAACACCTGAAAATTCTTGATCTTGGTCTCAATGAAATTAGTCAAGAGCTCACAGGTCATGAGTTTCAAGGTCTCAGTAATGTACAAGATATTTATCTTTCCTACAATAAAAACCTGACTTTGCGAAGCGAATCGTTCATTTTTGTCCCAAGCCTTAGAAAACTGATGCTGAGGAAGGTAGGTTGCAGTAACCTGGCACTTTCTCCTTCACCGTTTCATCCTCTACAAAATCTGACTGTCCTGGACATCAGCAATAACAACATAGCAAACATAAAAGAAGACTTGTTTGATGGACTTCACAGACTTGACATTCTGGATTTGCAGCACAACAATTTAGCCCGACTTTGGAAACACGCAAATCCAGGTGGCCCTGTTCTTTTTTTAAAAAATCTTCCCAACTTGCGTATTCTTAATTTAAAATCAAATGGGCTTGATGAGATTCCAGTTCAGGTTTTCAAGGGTCTGTTTCAGTTAAAAAACTTGGATTTAGGATCGAATAATTTGAATTTGCTTCCAGCAACTCTGTTTGATGACCAAGCCTCTCTGAATTCATTGAACCTTCAGAAAAATCTGATAACGTCGGTGGAAGAAAAAGTGTTTGGCCCAGCTTTCAAGAGCTTGAGAATACTAACGATGGATTCCAATCCTTTTGACTGCACCTGTGAAAGCATTGCTTGGTTTGCTGATTGGCTTAATGTGACCCAAGCATATATACCTGGACTGAGGTCCCAGTACATTTGCAACACCCCACCTAAATACCACGGAAGTCTGGTGTTGCACTTTGATAGCTCAACCTGCAAAGACAGTGCTCCGTTTAAACTTCTGTTTATGATCACTACCACTGTTGTGATGTTAGTAATCTTTATGGTTCTTCTCATCCATTTCGAAGGGTGGAGAATAGCTTTCTACTGGAATATTTCAGTAAATCGAATACTTGGTTTTAAAGAACTTGACAGACAACAGGAAGAGTTTGATTATGATGCCTATGTTATTCATGCAAGACGGGACAAGGATTGGGTCTCTAAGAATTTCATGTCTCTGGAAAAAAATGACAAAATTAAATTTTGTTTAGAAGAGCGGGACTTTGAAGCGGGCATATCTGAATTTGAAGCCATAGTTAACAGTATAAAAATGAGCAGGAAGATTATTTTTGTTGTGACTGAACACCTTTTACAGGATCCCTGGTGCAGAAAGTGAGTAGGGTATAAGATTTTATATGTAAGGGGGAAAATTTCTTAACAGATTTTTTTTTAACAAGTTAATCTTTTTTTGCTGTGTGATTTAATAAGAAATACCATTTAATTAAAAACACCATGCAAATTCTCCTTTAATATATTTACTTACTATATCATAACTTCAGAATAATTCCTAAGTTAATAAAGTTAATTGCTCCACATGTACGCTAATGGAAAACCGAATCTCGCAGTCAGTATTTTATTTTATTTTTTTTCAAAAGTCAAGCTGTCACCTGTGCAGATTGCTTTCCTTAAAATTACATGTTTGGAAAAGAGCAATAATGGGTGAGAACACTAGCATCTGAAGATGATTTTTATTTGTCTTTAAATGAATCTTTTCACCTTTCTTATGTAGTGCTCTTGAAAAGAAAGGACCTTTGCTAAACAAGGCTATATCGAGACAGTAGACTTAGGTTATCTTTCTAGAGGATGATTTTTTCCTTTGGTTAGAAGGTAACTAATTTAACATAAGTAATGACAATTCTATATCATAGAATAGACATTAAGACCCCTTGAGTTTGCGACGGGCTATTATGTGAGCTATTAAAAGAACTGTTTGTCATTTTTTTCCATCCACATGAAAGAAAACATGTATTTTTGTCTTATTTTTGTTTCAGATTTAAGGTGTATCATGCTCTTCAGCAAGCTATTGAACAAAGTCGGGACTCCATCATATTGATCTTTCTTCATGATATCCAAGATTACAAGTTGTATCACGCACTTCACCTCAGAAGAGGAATGTTCAGATCTCGCTGCATCCTGAACTGGCCAGCCCAGAAAGAACGAATCAGTGCATTTCATCAGCAATTAGTGATGGCACTCAAATCTAATAGTAAAGCGCACTGAAATTTTAAAGTACAGATTTGAATTACAGGGTCATTTTATTGCGTATTTTCTATCACTGGAAAGCTAACAGGCCTTCAGAAAGACCTGAAAAAAGTTCGTCATGCTGGAAGGATATGTAAGAGTCACTCTAATTTAAATTTACTTGTCTATATTCAGGTTTTTGCTGGTATTTTAATTCACCTGCACTGAAGTGACATGTTAAAATGGATCATGATTGACAGACATTTTGGTCTGTGTATCAAAAATGTGGTAAAAATTATGAAAAGCAATGAGAATGACTGCTGTTCTCGGAAAACAGTCCATCTGATGTAGTGCAGAAGAGACATAGACTCTCTACTTTAAGGGGATATACAAAAGAGAATGTAATAATGATAAAATAGCGAATTCTGGGGAGATTTGGTGAAATTAAAATTGGAAAGCTTTCAATGTGAAGCACGACAAGTAACATGGCAAATTATTTCTGTAGTCAAAACCAAGAAACACAGCAGAGTTTCAAAGTGAGATTTATGACCTTTGTTTTAAGAGAAAGACACAGAAAGAAACTTGACCCTGTGGGCAGCCTGTTCAGAACATGCAGTGAAGAATTACTTATGCCTTCTGAGTGGGGCTAGTACTGGTCACTGTCAAAACCAGATTTTCAGACTAATGAGTCAACTGATTTAATCAATGGGGTACAAGTAAAAGTAAATGTTTTGCTCTTCCCTACTGAAATTCACAGAGCTGGCAGAAGGACATTTTGAAAGTACAGATTTGAATCACGGGGTCATTTTATTGCATATTATATATTGCATCAAGGCCAGGCTGGATGGGGCTTGGAGCAACCTGGGCTGGTGGGAGGTGTCCCTGCCCATGGCAGGGGGTTGGAACTAGATGATCTTTAAGGTCCCTTCCAACCCAAACCATTCTACGATTCTATGACATTTATATTGAGAGATATCACCTTAATTCTTTGAATGCACATAAAACTATATATAGGCCTTCAAATAGAACGTGAAATCAATGTGAAACATGGCCAAGGCACAGCTGGTGCACCTGTACAAAATGAGTGAAGGCATAGATATTTCTGTAGTGTAACCAGAAGACAACTTTGTGGGGGAGGTGGTGCTACTGTGATTTCATTACCGAAAACTTTGTTACTGGTGAAACAACAAGAAAAAATACCTTCCCTCTCCTCGCCCCGAAATATTTTTAAACCATATCAGAAATATTACTGTGACTACAGGTACAGGTAGAGTGGGAGAAAACCTTCAAAAGTAGATTAATTTCAAATTAATTGTTTCCTTTTCCTTTATGACTGTATATAGTTCTCCCTTTGATAGCTAAAAAAAACCCCAAAATTGTAAAGAAATCAGATAGAATTCTGTAGTTTAATGTCTTATATAATAAACTAGTTTGATTTTTTTTCCTTAACGTAGTTTACAGAAACATAGGCTAGTTGGCAATTGCCAGAGCATTAAGGTTCAAACATGGGGGTTACTAGCTTGAACTGGAGAGAGCTGAGAACCAGCAAAGTGTGCTCTGAAAGGATGTTTCTGTTTGAGACTGGTTGCAATTTTATGGAGCGTTTGAGCAGAATTTATTGTAAATTAGACACTAGACAGTCATTTGTATGTTTTTGTTAATATTTAATTGCTGCTCCAAGGACCTTATAAAACTTTGTCGGTTTTTAGTAGGTGTGTGATCCTTCAGGAATATTTTTTAAATGCTTTTTTCCCCTAGCATTTGCCTCATCAATTTCAATACCACCGTTATTTCAAAGATGTTGTTTTACTGCTTTAGAAAACGGCTTTCAGGTAGTTCATCATTTAACATTTTAAGCAGCTTTTCTCATGATTATATGCATACATGACAAATGCTGATTTTTCATAGGTTTGTATGTCCCATGACGATAAAAAAAAACATAAATGAGAAAAATAATTAATGGAATAGATTTTGCACACACTGAAGAGCGAAGGGGGTGTAGACTGTCTTCGCTTGCTCAGGAAGTCCTGAGTGAAAACAAAAAAGGCTTTGTTTACAGCTGAAGTGATAGATGATGATTCCCTAATTACAGTAATAGGATTATCCCCATTGTGATGCTTTCATCTCATCTTTCTGACCTTTTCAGGCCAAGTGACAAATTCTCTCTTCATGCTTAAGCCATGAAAGTTGAGGAGGCAAGTCGGTAAGGATGGGCTGCCAGGTATGCACCATGTCAATCGTTCTTTCTCTTATTTAAAGACTAAACATGTGAAAGCGTTCCTACATTTCTTAATCTGTAATTTCTTAAATCTCTAATGACACATAGTAGCAGAATTTCTCATTCCACAGCAATATAAATTGTTTAGAAAATGTTAGCAGTTCACATGGATATTAAAAATGGCATAAAGATGCCGAGAATGTGTGGAGAAATGCTGAGGTGAAACGTGATACAAGAGGTCAGACTAGATGATCAAATGGTCTTTTCTGGCCCATAAGCCCTGACAAATGGCAGCGTGTCTAAATTCTTTAAAGATTTTTCTTGTTATTACAAATGCCACCAAGATTGGTCTCAGAACCTTAAGAAAGTGTGTTATGGATGCTTAGTTTTGTAAAATACCTAAGAATACAAACTAAAAGTACTTGCTGATAAGTGAAAATAATTTTAACTGATAACAACACGATGATGCATTCTAAATGAATTCAGATTAAAATAATTTACAATAGAAAAAGACATTATAAAGGCTTACAATGAGAATTAGACTAAAGTTAAGGAAAAAAAAACCCACAAAAGCAATAAGCCCTGGGCCAACGGTAAGCATCAATTATACTTGTCAAAACTTTTGTGTAAATGTTCCCTGCTTGTCTGGAAGGTACCTACTTCTGCTCTGCTTCTGTACATTTGTTTGAATGTATTATTGAGAGTGAATAAATGGGCTTATCATGGCAAAGAGTCGTAAGTGTTTTCAGGATTAACAGTCTATATCTAAGCTGGGTAGTTTCTTTGCAGTGGGCAGCATCAGACTACATTAGGCTGATGTACTGAGGAGTTGGATACCAAATAAATGAAAAATAGTTCCAAACTTGTAGTGTCAAAGATATTACCTAGGATTAAAGAGGAACTTCTGTATTGAAAGCAGAATGTCTAAAGGACTTGAACAAGGCAGAATGCTCAAGTCAGTAGATTTAGGGCAGAACCTGACTGTTTCTGTGGTCCTTGAATGACAGGGAGTAATGAATAAGTTACAGACAGTGATGTTCATCATAGGTTCTATTGCAGGTCTTCATGCGGGGTTGCTTTGGGGCTGCAGCTGAGATAAATACACTAGACACCAACATGCTCAGTTATGCTACTTTCACTGTGGCTTATTCCAGGCTTTTTGGGCATCATGGGGGATAAACACAGATCGCACTGCTGTTAGGTTTATGTGGGCCTATTTCATAAGGTTGTGTCAGAACATACTTATTTCAGTTTGAAAGAAAAAAAGGCCAAGAATATCCCAATGTCAAATCTCAGTCCTGTACTAGACCCCTCTACCAGAGGTTGGTACTGGGACTGGCACTGTTTAACATCTTTGTGGGCGACATGGACAGTGGGATGGCGTGCATACTCAGCAAATTTGCAGATGACACCAAGCTGTGTGGAGCGGTCGACATGCTGGAGGGAAGGGATGCCATCCAGAGGGACCTGGACAGGCTGGAGAGGTGGGCCTGTGTGAACCTCATGAGGTTCAAGAAGGTCCAAGTGAAGGTCCTACACCTGGGTCAGGGCAATTCCAAGCACAAATACAGGCTGGGCAGAGAACGGATGGAGAGCAGCCCTGAGGAGAAGGACTTGGGGGTACAGGTGGGTGAAAAGCTCAGCATGAACCAGCAATGTGTGCTCACAGCCCAGAAAACCAACTGCATCTTGGGCTGTATCCCCAGCAGCGTGGCCAGCAGGGCGAGGGAGGGGATTCTGTCCATCTACTCCGCTCTGGTGAGACCCCACTTGCAGTACTGTGTCCAGCTCTGGGGCCCCCAACATGGAGCTGTTGGAGCAGGTCCAGAGGAGGGCCATGAAGATGCTCCGAGGGCTGGAGCACCTCTGCTATGAGGACAGGCTGAGAGAGTTGGGGTTGTTCAGCCTGGAGAAGAGAAGGCTCCAAGGAGACCTTAATGAGGCCTTCTAGTCAGTAAAGGGGGCCTACACGAGAGCTGGGGAAGGACTTTTTATAAGGGCATGTAGTGACAAGATGAAAGGGAATGGGTTCAAACTGGAAGAAGGTAGATTTAGATTAGATATCAGGAAGAAATTCTTTACTCTGAGGGTGGTGAGCCCCTGGCACAGGTTGCCCAGAGAAGTTGCAGCTGCCCCATCCCTGGAGGTGTTCAAGGCCAGGCTGGAGGGGGCTTGGAGCAACCTGGGCTGGGGGGAGGTGTCCCTGCCCATGGCAGGGGGGGTGGACCAGATGGCCTTTAAAGGTCCCTTCCAACCCAAACCATGCCATGATTCCATGGTGTAAAAGGCGTACTGGATTGGGTCGAATCTCGCTCCCCGTTTCTGTCAAACCCTCTCTGCGCAGAAAGGGGCGCACAGCCCACAGGAGGGGTGTGAAGGGGGGCCCTGCGTCCCTGGCAGGTGGAGTTGGTTTCTGCCCCTTAATATCAGGTGGGGTTTTAATTAAAGGCAAAACGCCACAGGCTCTGCGCTCCCACAGGTCTCCCGGGCGCGCGGGCTGATGGCGGCTCGCCGGCCCTCCGCTCCCCGCCCAGAGCGGCGCGGCCCTC
>VZSZ01000325.1:373836-390327 GCA_013398815.1 Ibidorhyncha struthersii
CCCTCCTTCCCTTTGGGGTCCCCCCCTCCTTTGGGGTTCCCCCCCTTCTCCTGTGGGGTGTGTTTCCCCCCCCCTCCAGTCTTTACTAAAGTATCAATAACGGGTATGAAACGTCTTCTGTGTTTCGTCTTTGAGTGTCACCTTGAAAACATTGAGGTTTTGCTGAAGGTAAAAGGCGGCTGTGAAGCGTGTGCGCTGTAGGGTGCGGATGGTGATATTCTGCTAAAGGAAAGGTATAGTAAAGCAGAAAGTGGTTTCTTCACATGTTTAAAGCAGGAGAGCTTCCTAAAGTCAATAACAGTTATATAGCTGTGTTGGTAGAGTATTTTGTACTCTTACAAAAAAGAAAAAAGGCTACTGCGTCTATTACATGAACACCTGTAATTGCTGCCTCTGTAGTACTAAACTATGCTTGTCTTTGATATTACTGATAGTCAGAAAAACATTAATATTTTCTCAGGTGTCAATAGGAATGAACGTATTCTGGAAAGTTAAGTTTTTAACTCTTTAGGATGGCAATCTCTAGTACTCTGTGAAAGTTTCAGATGGATTTTAGAACCTCTACTTTTACTTTGTTTTCCACATGGCGTAACATTTAAATGATGGTCCTCTGGCTTTCTGACTCAGTCTCTAGCTCTTCCCTGGCAGAGAAATTGTGCTTATTCCCCAGGGTTCACGGTCATTAGAGTAGTTATATTAGAAGGTAGGCACCTACTTAGTCCTTTTGGAATCAGTTTACGGGCCTGATGTCTGTGAATGTGTCTGATCTGTTTTTGAATGTGCTAGTAGTGTTTGCTTCTGAAAGCTTCAGTAGCAGAAATGTCTTGAAAGTCACTGCCTGCTCTGTTTTGGGGGGGAAAAAAAAATATGGAAAAAAGGGTTTTATGTCTGTTTAAACTGATCTGCTGTTTTCAAGGAGTGTTTCTAGCCCTTGTGTTGCAAGGTATAGTAATAGTTCATCTTCTAATTCATCTACTTCTTCTATGATTTTGTAAACCTTGAGCACATAGTCTCTTAACCTCCTGCAAGAGTCCCAGCCTTTTTTGCCTTCCTTCTGAAGGTGACTTTATCCCCTTAACCATGTTTGTAGCCCTTCTTTTATTCTAGTATGTCTTTCTTGAGATGCAGGAACAAGAACTGCACGCAGTATTCTGTTTGTGGACACAATAAGGTTTTCCACAGCAGCCAGGTGATGCTTTCCATTTCTGTCTCAGTATCCTTCTTTATGTGGACCAGCGTTTTCTTGGTGGCTTTTGTTGTCACTATATATTGAGTCTGTGATGACTCCAGGATTGCTTTCTGAACCATTACTGCTGGTCTCAATGTCAGCGTCATGTAAAGGTGCATTAGATAGTTTTTTCCTGGATAACCATCGACAATATACCTTTGTAAATACATGTATCTAGATAGCTATAGATTTATTTTAGCAAACAGTAAATGAATTGAAATATTATAATGGCCAGATAACTAAGCTATGTAACACTGTGAAAATAATACAACTAGGAAAACAAACCCTCCCTGATGTGCTTCTTTTGTTTCCCCCTACTGCCATCTAATGTGTTTGGTTTTGTTTCAGAATAAACTGTAAGCTCTTTCAGGCTTAAACTTCTGCATTTGTATGAATAGTAGCCTTTCTGGATTAGCAAGGTTAATCTGATTTGAAGTGTATTGACAGATTTCTGTTTAGAAGGTATTTGATGCTTTATATAAACAATACCAAAACCAAATCAGTGTTGCTTGCCAATAATTTCTCGTGAGTTTCTTTTTCTTTTAGTACCAAAAATAAAGCCAAGTATAATGCTGTATGAGCCAGTATTCCTGTTGAAGGGCTGATGAGTTTTATCATTACAAAAAAAAAAAAAAAGATGAAATTCACAATTAAGACAAACTAATTGGTTTTATTGGGATGAAGAATAAACCCTATTACGTTAAAACTGGTTGTGTACAGCAAAATGCTTATTTCAGCTTGCTGTTGAAACTTTTCTAACTGATATCCCCTAATTGTCCCCTAACTATTATACTTTTGTATGCATGGTGGCATTTCAAATATTTTATTCATAGCAGTCAAGCTTATTCTGATAAGGTATTGTCTGTCTTCAAAAAAAACAAAACCAAACCAGAAAGATGTAGCAGAAGGAATAAGATACATCACTTTGACAAGGAAAGTCTATACCTCCACATTAGCATTTTTTTAATTAGATGGTTCCACTTAAGCTTTTAGAAGAAGCATCTAAATTAAATATTGAAAACTAGTATTCCTTGCCTAGAGTTCAGATTTGAATTTGTGAATTATGGAATATATCATATCATTGATAGTTACACATTGGAAGCTTTTGCTTACCCAAACGAAGTTCCTCTGTGACAAGTTTTATTGCTGTTTAAAATGTTTTAGAAGACATTGTCAATGGCCAGTGTACTTTCATTAACAGCAATTTAACTAGAAGTAACCGGTTAACAAATGAAAGGAACCATTTTATGTCTTACTATTTTTTTTCCTTTGTTGCTGTCAGGTTGATAGCAATCAAAATACACTGAGAGCACAAAATAGTAAAAATCTGGCACTGATTCTTCCTGTCTTTCCCATGTACTCTGAATTTTCTGAGCTCCGAAACTACCAACAACTGGTCCTAATACGGTGTAGGGTTAAACTATAGCAGTACTTTGTAAGATTTTACATTTACTGTTTATTTACGTGGTGATTTCATACCCTTCTCATCAAGTTGAAGGACCAGTAATGAGTAAATCTCTTTTTCCTCAAATGGAGAAAAAACTCCACTTTTATTACTGTTGTTCGAAAAAAATATATTCTGCTATATAGGATTATGAAATTCCTTGGGAGGATAATGAGATGCCTTATGCTACACTTACCACAGTATGCTGGTGACACCAAGATACATAGATTCAATTTTTAAGAAATGTTATTGTTGCTATCTTAACGTTGCAGTAACTAGAGGAGATAACAGCCCTTAGCTGATCTAAAGGTAAATTGGGCAAGGCTTAAGTTCCATTGTTTAGGAGTTGGTAATATTTTGTTGAAATTAATTGCGCTGCTCCCTATTTTCAGGGTAGTTCTAACACATGGAAAACGTGCTTGTGAACTTGGTATGCGAAGGGGAGCTGTACCTCTCATCTTCTTATTTCTCAGTGGCTCAAGCTTTCGCCTTCAAAATGATTAACTTTGAAAATGTGGATATAAGTAACTTGATGAGCTCGGCAGAAGAGGATGGAAACTTGTATTCCCTGTCTCCTGTTTTAACCACTAAAAGCAATAGATCTTTTTCAGGCTGTAATGCATACTAACCTAGCTAGAGCACTGCAATGCTACTTAGCTGCTCATTTCCATTGTTGTACTGATATAAAAGAGTGAATGTAGTAACGTGGTGTTTTGCTGTGGTTGATTTTTTTCATTGCAAATAACTGTAAAAGAGCTTAGAGGTAAATTTTAATTTTACATAGTGCTGCAGAAGTCGATATTCCTCTAGACAGATGGAACTAGAAATCTATTCCTAACATTTTATAATATTATATGTAGAATCATAGAATGGTTTAAGTTGGAAGGGACCTTAAAGATCATTTAGTTCTAACACCGCTGCTGTGAGCAGGGACACCTCCCTCCAGCCCAGGTTGCTCAAAGCTCCATCCAGCCTGGCCTTGAACACCTCCAGGGATGGGGCAGCCACAGCTTCTCGGGGCAACCTGTCCCAGTGTCTCACCACCCTCGTAGTGAAAAATTTCTTCCTGATATCTAATCTAAATCTACCCTCTTCCAGTTTGAAGCCATTCCTCCTTGTCTTGTCACTACATGCCCTTGTAAAAAGTCCTTCCCCAGCTCTCCCGTAGGCCCCCTTCAGATACTGGAAAGCTGCTGTAAGGTCTCCTTGGAGCCTTCTCTTCTCCAGGCTGAGTAACCCCAACTTTCTCAGCATAGTGTAACATTAGGATATTGGTCAAGTATTACAAAGTTTCCAGCAAGTAGCTAATCACCTAGAGAATAAATGTCCAAAAAAAAAAAAAAGTCCCCCCCCCAAAAAAAAGCTAAACCCAAAGAATCTGTAAGAATCTATCCCATATAATCTGTAAGGGATAAATTCTAAATAGTATCTTTTGAACAATGTTATGAGTTACATTGCAACGAGACAGTGTAACAGTCTCTCAGAATATCACTACAGTGTTTGCATCCAGACAGAAATCTTCACGCATTCAGCTGTATAGTCAGCAAATGACTGTCTGTTGGTAAATAAAACAGAAACACATATAAAAGTGTTTGACGATTTTAGTCAAGTAAAAATATGGGATTATGCATGTCAAGGTTGAACAAGTTCTGTCTCAAATCATCAGCGTGGCTACAATAACCTGTACTTGTCACTTGCAAAAAATCTGTCCCCACTACCTAGGCAGCGCATAAGTAAAACGTTATTTAATCCATGGCTGCTGAGATGGGGTACAATCAAGCTATGTGTATGGTTTTAGAGAATACAGGTTTGGAGTTCAACATATATTTACAAAGTATGTCAGGTTTGTAACCAAGGAAGACATGTTCCAATAAAAATATTTAATGTGACCAATTGCCCGAAGTCTATTCTTATTGTCTATTCTAATATTTTTCGTGATGAGACTGTTCCAGCTCTGTACAATGACGTTATTGGGAACTTTTCTACACCAAAATGTAAATCCCTGTGCATTGTTTATTATGGATTATTATGCTATGTGACTTAATATGGAACTAAAACATGACACAAAGAACCCAAACCTCCTGTCTTGCTTTTTGTTTTACGGCGTATTTCTAGTGGCTTTCATATTCTATCCATTGTTTTCCTTTCCTTTTCATGCTATTCCCCCTCTTCCTCTTGCTTGTTGTCTTTCACAACACTTTCTGAGTGATTTTTTTTTTTCTTTTTTTTTTCCTTTTTTCATATCCTTACTCTTCCTGCTCCTGACTAGGTGTGCTAAACTCCTAATAGTCTTCAAAATATATCCTCTCGTGGCCATGTGGATTCCTCTGGGTAGACTGATTACTGTCTTTCTCTCTAATATCTAAAAAATATCTTATCTCAACAGTTACCAGAGGTTTTAATGCATCGTTTAACCCTTGAATTTAGTTTTGGTTTATTTATTATCTTTCTATAACCTGAAATTAAAGCGGATATCATAGTATACATAATGTTTTTTTTTCTTCTTATGTTAAAAAGAAATGCCTTTGTCTGTTGACCTGTGCATGGACACCCAGCTGGAACGCTGCTGTGCGTGTTGGTTGGGTTCGCAGGTGCTAATGGGAGGTGAAAGCCGGTTACCCACTGGGTGATGTAGCGGCCTCCTCTCCCACAGGCTGCAGCTAGTGAGGAATAGAGGATTAGCACAGTGACTCACCAGCTCTTCTTTATAATCGGAAAGGGGCAGTGTGCGTGAGGATTTCTCATGGATGTGCAGCAGGAGATGACCTAACTGACCAATGTCTGTCAGCAGCGTGTAATCTCTCTGCTGTAGCTGACACACTTCTGTTGCAGCGTATTTACATGCTGCTTTGGCAACGTGTTGCAAGATTGGTTACTACTTGAGATTAGCACTGGAAGAGGTGTGTTCACAGTACTGGCAGCATTTCAGTTGTATCCTTATTTTTGTTGCTTATGGCTACAGAATCGGAGGGAGCGGCTTCTGCTGTGTAATCTCTTCTTGGAGTACTGGAGCACTTGCTGATGTTTGACACTGAATGTTAATGATGATCTCTGGTGAGACCCCATAAGCAGTACTTCAACCAGCTCTGGGGTCCCCAACATAAGAAGGACATGGACCTGTTGGAACGGGTCCAGAGGAGGCCACAAAGATGATCAGGGGGCTGGAGCACCTCTGCTGTGAGGACAGGCTGGGAGAGTTGGGGTTCTTCAGCCTGGAGAAGAGAAGGCTCTGTCCAGGGAGACCTTATAGCCCCTTCCAGTACCTAAAGGGGCTACAGGAAAGCTGGGAGGGACCCTTTATCAGGGAGTGTAGTGACAGGATGAGGGGTAACAGTTTTAAGCTGAAAGGGCGGAGATTTAGATCAGATATCAGGAAGAAATTCTTTACTGTGAGACAGTGGTGAGCCCCTGGCGCAGGTGGCCCAGAGAAGTTGCGTCTGCCCCATCCCTGGAGGTGTTCAAGGCCAGGCTGGAGGGGGCTTGGAGCAACCTGGGCTGGTGGGAGGTGTCCCTGCCCATGGCAGGGGGGCTGGAATTAGCTGACCTTTAAGGTCCCTTCTAACCTAAACCATTCTGTGATTCTATCTAGCATACAAAATAGAGTATTAAACTACCTGACAAAGTTCAAGTGAACAAAAGTGAAAGTACAATTTCAGAGCAGACTAGATGCAATGGTTATCTTTTTTAACATTATAAACTCAATGTCTTCACCTTACTGCTAAATACTGCAAGGTATTTAAAATGGAGCCTATTAAACAACAGCAATGATGCTTCAAATGAAAGTTGACTATTACAAACAAACTGATTATATTACTTTATGTGGCTGGTAAAGTGATCTTTAAACTTCATGAAATCTGGAAACATAAAAGCTTTATTTTTTTTTTTTAATGTGAGGCAAAGCAAACCTTAATTAGGTTATAATCTTGGGTTTTCTGGAGGAAAGGGGTTGAGGTTGTGGGATAGATGAAGGGATGTTTCTTTGTTTTTCAGTCATGCCTTTTTTTCAAACTAACACCATAGAATCCACACTATAGCAAAGGTAGAGGAGAAGTTTCAGGTCCTCAAGTCTGTTGGCCTACAGAAGCTTTTAGAGACATGATGTGACATCTTGACATCTCTAGCTGGGGGTGTCTGTGGTTCCAGAGGAAGGAGAAAGGTACTTAGTATACCTGAGCATATACAGACTTGCATTGTTTCAGTCTGTACTGTAGAGCTTTTGCCATACAACATTTCAAATACCTTTTTTTTTTTTTTTTAAATTCAGTTTTCTGAGAGGAAGTTCTGCACTTGTTCTGACTGTCTTATGTCCATTTTTCTTCAGAGATTAGTGAACAGAGTAGAAAAAAATGTTCTGATCTCTTTGATGTTATGCTGATGAAATAAGTCTGTTACAAAAAGATATCATCTGAATCTCCAAGTGTACATCAGTAACACCAATATACAGGGAAAGTCTTGTGGACCACTTCCAAGTGTTTTGTTAGAGCGCTACTCCCTCCTGTCTATTCACAGACACTTGATATTGCAGCAGTAAATGCCTCCTATCAGATCCAAAGAAATAAAACACCTTCTCTAAGACACTAATTAGCATTCTTTATTATTGCAGTTAATTAAGATGATAGTATTTTTCTTAATGCTAATTCATAATTTATATTAAAAAGTCAGATTTACTTCTATAAATAGAAGAGATACTTAACATGTATATCTTGCTCTCAGAAATTGTTTATATTTCCTAGAACCAAGTATTATACTTGTGTTTACATTTTCACAGTGAACCAAGACTAGAAATAGAATTTAAAAGAATATATATAATACTCAGCAAACTCATGCCATCTTAAAAGCTTTGTAATTTTGAAATGAATAAAATTTGCAGAAGAATAAAATGACTACATACAAATAAGCCTATTCTTAAAATTGGAACAGTTTATTGTTCGTCTGTCTTGTAAAGATAGTAGCAGAACTCAACACAGATCATGGTTGCAAAAGCCTTAAATGTATTTCAGGATTCAGTATGAAAATGCCTAATAGTAGGCATTCCACTTAAGTGTATGTATTACAAATATCCACTGAAGATGCTGTGTTGTATGTACATGTATTAGTATTATATTAAAAATTATGGCCTGTTTTTCCCTTACTCCATCTCTTTAGAAGTAACCCTGAAGATGCAGGAGGATACTATGTGTGTGCTGCTCTGTGTTGTCAGTGGTTTAAAAAAAAAAAAAAAAATTATGTTCACTTATTTCTCTTTTTCCCTTCCCTACAGACCTTAACCCTAAGGAGAAGCAGGTCTTGGGTAGAAGATGTGATTTCAAGTGCAGCTAGCGAATGCTGTGTGCAGAAGGCTGCCACAGAGAACTAACAAGGTGTGCATGGAGATGCGGGGAAGCACTGAGGAGCCTCTGTGCTCTGGGATTCAGGTTCTGAGAGAACCTGCTGCTACCTGGAAGTGAAGAAGAGTGGTAGTTCTGAGCTGCAGTGGGTCCTTCTCTTAACATACTGCTGGCCAAGACATTTTTATTGTGTGTTTTTTTTTTTTTTTAACTAACCATTGTGCAATTGCTCCCCAAAACTGAGACATAAGATCAAATCATAGCCTTCTTGGAGGCCATTTGCCTACCTAGACCATAGTACTTGCAGCCTTATCATGAGATAATGAGGATGTGTATTGATCAGCTGCGTTGCACTGAGGAGTGATGATACTCCTTTGGCAACATCTTTCACAATTACTTCCTCTCTGGAGCTGAAGGCGGTGTATTCCAAAGCTATCTTCTTTTAGAACCAAGTATGGATTTTATGATTATGTAGGAAAAGATTTTTAGCTACATGTGAAGAATATTTACATTGTGGCAAATGATGTTAATTTGGTCAGATCAAAAAGATTGTCACCTGAAAACTCACTAACAGTTCAACTGTATGAATGCTCCCAGGGTAGTCTAATCATCAAAGCATCAGTAGCCTATATATAGATTCAAAGATAGGAAGTGCCATTTCTGAAAAAGGAAGGGCCCAATCAGATAGTATGATTAACTACTAATAGTAGAAAATTCTCATAAAGGTTTGTGTTTTCAAGCTTCAGGTAAAGGCAATACCTCGTTGAACAATGAGCAAGATGACTAAAAGCACAGAAATGCTTTTGACAATGCTTATTAATAGATAAGAGAACAAAATGAAAATCATCTCTGGGTCTGGAGTGACACTCATCCACAAAGACATGTGCTATCACTTTTTGGGGTGTATCTTTGCTGGCTGTCAAGCCTGCCACATGTTCAGTAATGATAAAGATGTCATGTTGCTAGAAGCTTAGAAAGTAAATGTTTGTTACACCACCTTCCGAGGCAGATTGTTTTTCCCCCTCATTGAGCCATGTCATTTCTAAGCAAACAGGCCAAATGGATATTACAGCTGTCTTAAAATATTTTTCTGTGGAAGGCTAGGTGAAAGATATATTGAATTTCTTATGTTTCTCCTTCATTTACTGTGCACCTACTTGGGTTACCTCAGCTAAACTATTTCAGAGATGACTTCAGCTATGCCAAAATTGTCTTAACTTTGAGAAAGCTGAAGAATAGGGATGGTAGGCGGGAACAGGCATTGTTGTCACCTACCTTGTTTTCCTTCATATTGCTGCAATAAATAATTAAAGGCTGAGCCAACTGAGTACTTCCAACAGTTTTAAAAGTCACTGGATCTGCCTCATAAAAGGTCCAGACTGCTGAAGAAAGAATTCGGTGGTGTTGTATTAACCACACGTAAATATGCTTGGCCCTGAGCACTGTTGCTACAGCAGTCTTGACATACACCTTCTCTAGGATCTGCTAACGATGTCCAGTACTGACTTTCATATGTTGCAGTTTGTGGTCACTGAAGCTGTTATGAAAGGGTGAAAGTGCTCCTCTGAGGAGGTCCTCTAAGTCTGTTTGGGGGTGGGGAGAAAAAAGTAAATAAACATCTGTCTTGTCAGGCAATACAGGGAGAGTATACCATGGTCAACCGCAACCAAGTTGGACAGATGACTACCCCACCTAGAATCATAGAATGGTTTGGGTTGGAAGGGACCTTTAAAGGCCATCTAGTCCAACCCCCCCTGCAATAAGCAGGGACATCTTCCACTAGAACAGGTTGCTCAGAGCCCTGTCCAACCTGACCTGGAATGTTTCCAGGGATGGGGCATCCACCATTTCTCAGGCAACCTGGGCTAGTGTTTTACCACCCTCACAGTAAAAAATTTCTTCCTTATATTGACTCTAAATCTCCCCTCTTAGTTTAAAACTGTTACACCTTGTCCTATCACAACAGGCCCTGCTAAAAAGTCTGTCCCCATCTTTCTTGTAGGCCTCCTTTAAGTACTGAAAGGCTGCAATAAGGTCTCCTTGCAGTCTTCTCTAGGGTGAACAACCACAACTGTCTCAGCCTGTCCTCGCAGCAGAGGTGCTCCAGCCCTTGGAGCATCTTTGTGGCCTCCTCTGGACCCGTTCCAAGAGGTCCATGTCTTTCCTGTGCTGAGGGCCCCAGAGCTAGACACAGTAGTGCACGTGGGGTCTCCCCAGAGTGGAACAGAAGGGCAGAATCCCCTCCCTTGCCCTGCTGGCCATGCTGCTTTTGATGCAGCTGGGGATGCGGTTGGTTTTCTGAGCTGTGTGTGCACATTACCCACTCATGTTGAGCTTCTCATCCACCAACACCCCCAACTCCTCCTCAGGGCTGCTCTCCATCCATTCTCTGCCCAGCCTGTATTTGTGCTTGGGATTGCCCCCACCCAGGTGCCGGACCCTGCACTTGGACCTTCTTTAACCTCTTGAGGTTTACACGGGCTCACTCTTCCAGCCTGTCCAGGTTCCTCTGGGTGACATCCCTTCCCTCAGGCATGTGAACCGCACCTCTCAGCTTGGTGTCATCCATGAATTTGCTGAGGGTGCACTCAATTCTCACTTATTTCATTGATCCTCACTCAATTTATTGTTGAAAATATTAAGAATGAAGATACAGAGGGAAGAGGGGGTATGTGTACTTCCTATGAGCTTTGTACTTTCTGTGGTATAAATGTTCAACTCTGATGTTGCGTTGCATGCCTGGAATATTGTCATTGCTGCAGAAGGCACTGGGGGACGTGTGGAAAGGCCCCTTTTTTCCGTGATAATAGCTCAGGGTCCTTTGTAATGAAGTTTGTATGTTCTGCTCTGTGAACAAAATAGTGACCAGTAGCGGTCTATTTACTCCCATGAAACTGCTCCTAAAAGGTGGGCACTGTGTTGACAGAAACCCTTTACAGAGGAATATTTAAGCAGGCTGGATTTGTGGAGTAACAACTTCTGTTTATTATATCACTTCAAAGAAGAGTAAGAAATATGTTCCCCCAGTAATTGTCCCAAACCAGTGGAAGAAAGGCTGGTGTGATTTCAAAATCAATTTCTTCCTACAGATGCTAAAGAGAACTTATATTTTGAATTTTATAGCCTCCCTAATATCAAAGATTTCTATGAATCTGTCATACAAATAATAGTTATCTCACGGTTTTTCAAACTAAGTGTGGGATGGAACAACAAGCAGAAAGTGACAATATGAATGAAATTAATAACGTGAGGTTATAAGATAAAGCATGGCATGCTATGGGAGTATGATGTCTTTAGTATATTTACATTTGTTACAAATCATGCTTCCAAAATAGAAAAGAATATGACAAGAAGATGGGCGATCTAAGAAAATGAATTCTCTTAGACAACAAGGTAGTGGCTTTATTAGAGATTAGGATATTATGCATTGTTGGCAATGGGGCAACGTGTAATAAATATTTTTGTCGGAGGCTGTGGCTACAAAATAGACTTTCACTCATCTGTTAGAGGGATCTCATGTGCATGTATAAATGATGTAAATGATAGTAAAGTTAGTATTTTTCTCTGTTCATTGACTTTTCTAAACTCCTCTGGTTGATCGCCTTTTGGCACCTCCTTTTATAACACTCTCCAGTTCCAAATTAAGGTGGTGGAAGTAACAGTAGAATTAGTAATATGTTCCTTCTCAATTAATTATCCATAAAATTATCACTGCCTTGGTGGGAAGGGAGGAAACAAGGGCTTGGTTTAGAGTAATGCAGTTGGTATTGTGTTTTTTCCGATTAATGCTTTTTGTATAACTTGGTGGCAGGGTGTAAGAGGTGACCGGTGACTATGCCTTGCAGTTGCAATGACAAACAAGCCTTCCAGAAGGCAAAAAGGTTACGCAAAATCTCACTCTTGGTCTCAGTCTTTACACTGAGCGAGTGTAGGAAAAGCTGGGAGATGAGCTTAAGCGTGGATAAATGAAAATAATATATTTAGGGGAATAATAGCCAAAACCTACCTTTCATAATGCTGACCTTAAAACTGGCAGTTTTGACTCAGGCATGGGATCTTGGCAGTGTCTTTGACAGTTCTGTGAGTGATTGCCTCTGTGTACGGTGGTATCCAGAAAAAGCAATAATATCTTGTTCCTCATCAGGCCCAGAGTGGAAAGCACCGTTTCACCGTAACGTGCCACATCTTGTGTGCTGCATGCAGTTCTGGTTTCACATCTCACGATAGCCAGCTGGGATGTGTTGGGGGGGAATAACTACCTGCCTTCAGAAGAGAGATTATGAAGTCAAACTCGCCAGTTTCGAGAGGAGGAGGCTCAGGATGGAGTTGCTACAGACGTGATGCTTACAGAAATGTGGATGTAGTATGATGGACAACCAGGATGAGAGCCTGGTACTTATGAGGTGCTGCAATATTAAAACTAGAGGGCATGAATGGAAAACTAGTAGATTATTCAGAACAATTTAGTGGAAAAAATACACTTTTTGCGGGGGGAGGGGTGTTGTTTTTTTTTTTTTTTTAAACAGTATGGGCAGTAAGTTCTGGAATTTGTTGCAACAGGATGTTGTACAGGCGAATAGTACCAGCAGAGTCAGAAAGGTTTTCAGGAGAATGATGGACAAGGAGTCCTAAAAGGATGTGAAAGGACTGGGCAGGGATGTACTTTCTCAGCATCTATTAACTCATGAGAGTGGACACTGCTGGAGCAAGATGAAATACACTACAGATGATGGCCAGACTTATGTGCTTCACCTAAATATTATGTCCTGTTGCTGCTGTCACACAAAATATTGGAGTAAATGGAGTACCGTTTTGATCCAGTAGGATATTTCTTACGCTCTTGCATTACTTAGGTAACTATTACAGCTTGGAGTGACCAAAATAGAGGACTTTGTATGTGCATTTGAGTACATAGAGGTGGTGGAATGAGCTCCCAAGGCCAAAGCCTATGTTCCAAAGCCAAAATCTGTAAAACATGGAGTTAAACCTTTGTAGAGCATGAGATGTTTTACATCCTCTTCTTTTTAGAGGGGAGAGATGAGGTGGGTTGTATGCAGCACTTGAAGGATGCCATACTGCAGGGCTTCTGAAGAGGAAAAGTGAGGGCTTTCAAAGTCAGTTATTTCCATTTCTATTTTTCTTCCTGACTTTGGAGGACACCTTTCTATCTAGCATTGCTGATTTTCGTCCTCTTTAATTACATTTCAAATTTGCTGTGAAAATAATCTGCTACTGATGGCATCATATATCTTATCCCCCTTCAGAACGCTGACCTCATGTACTGCCTTCCAGCTCTTTGTCTTTAAAGATCCATGCAAGGTAATGGCTTGTGTATCTTATGTTAGGTCTTCTCCTTCATATCCTCATCTTCCTTTTTTTCAATTAATCTCAAAACACTTCTCCTTCCATATTCATCATTTTTCTTGCCTTTGTCTTCTCCTGTCCTGGAACTTCTTTAAATTTCTGTTATGCCTTCATATCAAGACCTTCATGTGTGATGGGACACATTTTTCCTGACTTGTAATGGGAAAGGAACCTGAAGCTTTTTTTTTTTTATTTAAGCTATATGTCCATACAGGCTCACTTTTTCTTCTTGTTTAGTCTACTTTTTCTTGTATTTGGTGCCCCCTTCTTCTTTTCTTCTTAATGTAGACCAAAGAGCTCCCTTACCTCTGTACAGCATTCTGAGGCTGATGGTATAAACAATTCTGTAGCACAGTTTGACCTTTAAATGCAACTGTGAAACTTCTGTGGGTAGCTGGCTTATTATATTTAGTCCTTTTTGATCTAAGTGACTTGACAAATTTTGAGTGTTGTTTTAGGAAAGAGGGGGGAGAAATCAAATATTTCTTGCAATGAATATGTAAGTGTAAGTTGGACCAAATTTAAGACTTTTACTGCCCATGAGGCTCTGCTCCTGTTGCTCAGGCCTTCTCTCTTTCTGTTTTGTGTTCTTATTTTGCTCTGTTTCAGTCAAGATCCTTTTTTTCACGTCGTTCAAACTCACCAGCAGCCTTATATTTTCCTTTGTTTTGATGCAGTTTTGTTTGAGACTGTTATTTTCACTCCTGTAAGGAAATGTAGTGATTTAGAGAAGTCTGAAATAAACAGCATGCCCAACAGTTTGACTGAGGTTAATTCAGCCCATATAGGATTATTTTTGTGCATTGGCTCTGTGCTGAGAATGTTGTTTTTAAAGGAAACAAAGCACACACAGCAGAACCAGTTTAAACACACTTCATTGTTGTTATATGCCTATTTATTAATAAACTGTTACTGGAAATGGCTGTTGCACAAGCTTTGGGGATTTAAGGAAAAGATCACAGGTTTTTGTGTGTTTTTTTTTCTTTTTTTTTTCCGTTTTGCTCTCTGTGATCTGTGCTGTGGATGTTTTTCATTTAACTTTTTGAGCCAGAGGCTATCCCACTGCCACGTGTGTGCTAACGTTCCCCTTCTCATACCTCTTGTTGAGCTGAAACGCTGTTGAAAGCTGGAGAGGGACTATTTACAAGTGTATGTAGTGATAGGACAAAGGGTCATGGCTTCAAACTGGAAGAGGGGAGATTTAAATTAGATTGTTAGGAAGAAATTCTTTACTGTGAGGGTGGTGAGCCTCTGGCCCAGCTTGTCCGGAGAGGCTGTGGCTGCCCCATCCCTGGAGGTGTTCCAGGCCAGGCTGGAGGGGGCTTGGAGCAACCTGGGCTGGGGGGAGGTGTCCCTGCCCAGGGCAGGGGGGCTGGAACTGGATGATCTTTAAGGTCCATTCCAACCCAAACCATTCTATGAACTAACAGCCAGTGCTGCCTTCAAAATATTGTGCTTCTGGAGGTAATGCAAAACTAGATTTCTGCCACTGTGGAAATGCATGTTTTTAATGTTTTGAAGTGTAAGTTGTAAAGTATATAAAAGAAGGGAAGAAACTGAGATGACCACAGCAGTCAGCTGGGGCACAGACAGTTCCTGTGGGTGTCACTCTTCCTGGTGGTAGTGATTCTGTAGGACAATTAGTTATCTAACATCCATAATTGTAACACAAGGATTAAAAAAATAAGTGCTTGATAACTTTGTATCTGCATTTTTGCTTGCCATCCTCTGCTGCTTGCATATGTGAAGAAGAGAAGTCTGCAAATAGGCATCATCCCTGGACTGATGGTGTAAATCTCTGCTGCAAAGCTCGCCTGCTTGGGCTTGGTGTAGAGGTGCGTGGTCTCGGCCCAGTGTGTTGCCTTCCTTCTATTTTTTTCTAGCAGGTTAGAAAATAGAGGGGGAAAAAAAAGCAAAATATTAAAGACAATTTTCGTACATGTGTGAGTAGGTCTTTAGGGCAGAAGTGACCAAAAGCTAGATGATAGCAAAATCCCTCTAGAGCCTGAATAGCAGTACAGCATTCGGTTCCCTTAGCTTAAAACAGGGTTTCAGGATATGTAGTTTGAAATTAGGTACAGAAAGTCTTCAGAAGGTTTCAGAGAAATAATTTGCTTTGCGTTCTAAATATTCTTGGAAGGGCAGTTGTAGTTCTCAGAGATTTACAGTGTTCTGTTTGTAAAAGTTGCGTTCCACGAACACATGTATGTGAAGTGGTTTAGAGTTAAAATTGCATTTTCCTAACCTGGACATAAGTTGCTCTTCTAGATCTTCAGCTGGTTGTTGGATACGTGTAGCTTGGCAAAGAACTATGCTGTATTTTGTGTATGTTGGAGATCTCAGACAAACCTACTCTTATGGAAGAGCAATTGCTAAGGACAAGGAGAGCTGTTATGACACGTAGAATCAAATTCTTTCTTAATGTTTTACTGGGTCAGAAGAATGTGGAACTTTTTTTTTTAAAGCTATTTGGCAAGAATTCTTTAAATAGCAGGGGAAAAAACCTGTCATTTTCCATACACCTTTCTCAGTGTGTAGTGTTTTTTTTGGTTATGAAACTTTAAATATCATATGAATTATGTTGTTTGTTTTCATCTAACGAGAGGTTTCATACGCCATAATTTTCCAGTTTTAATTTTCAGCATTTTTACTGTTGCCTTTCTTCTTTCCCGGTAAGAATACTTTTTTTGTTCTTGCTTATGAGTAGATGGACTTCCTCTGAGAGCGGCTTTCAGGAAAACACGTGGACACCAGAATTTATATACTGGGGCTAGAGCTGAATGGCCTAGTGTAAATCTGCAGCTGACAGCTGATACTCTGCCCTGTCATCTGTGCTCTGGGAGATTGGTGGTTTGCACAGGGATAGTTCGGAAGGGAACTCAATTAATTAACAAGGAAAATTCTTTATTCACTTGTCCAGCACCACGTAACATTTTTCATCATCTATGAAGGCGAGGAAAACCCTCTCTGGGCAGAAAGACCCTAAATGAGCCTTTTTTTTTTGGCTGCGTGTTCAGAGGCGAGAGGTGGGGGAGATGTGCACCCCTCCCGTGCAGGCGGAGGCTTTTGGGTCGGGGGGACGGGCGAGGGGGGACACAGCAGCCCTTACCCCCGGGACGCGGAGGGAG
>VZSZ01000325.1:390886-403154 GCA_013398815.1 Ibidorhyncha struthersii
AGAAGGACTTGGTGGTACTGGTGGGTGAAAAGCTGGACATGAGCCGGCAGTGTGCACTCGCTGCCCAGAAAGCCACCCCCATCCTGGGCTGCATCCCCAGCAGCGTGGCCAGCAGGGCGAGGGGGGGGATTCTGCCCCTCTGCTCTACTCTGGGGAGACCCCACCTGCAGTACTGTGCCCAGCTCTGGAGCCCCCAACATCAGAAGAACATGGACCTGTTGGAATGGGTCCAGAGGAGGCCACAAAGATGCTCCGAGGGCTGGAGCACGTCTGCTGTGAGGACAGGCCGAGAGAGTTGGGGTTGTGCAGCCTGGAGAAGAGAAGGCTACAGGAAAGATGGGGACAGACTTTTTAGCAGGGTCTGTTGTGATAGGACAAGGGGTAATGGTTTTAAATTAAAAGAGGAAAGATTTAGACTAGGTATAAGGAAGAAATTTTTTACTGTGAGGGTGGTGAAACACTAGCCCAGGTTGCCTGAGAAGTGGTGGATGCCCCATCCCTGGAAACATTCAAGGTCAGGTTGGATGGGGCTCTGAGCAACCTGGTCTAGTGAAATATGTCCCTCCTCATGGCAAAGAGGTTGTACTAGATGGCTTTTAAAGGTCCCTTCCAACCCAAACTATTCTATGATTCTAAGGTTGGAAGGGTCTTCAAGGATCATCTGGTCCAACTTTTCTTGGCAAAGGCCTGGTCTAGATAAGATGGCCCAGCACCCTGTCCAGCTGAATCTTAAAAGTGTCCAATGTTGGGGAAACCACCGCTCCCCTGGGGAGGTTATTCCAAGGGCTGATTCTTCTCACTGTGAAAAATTTTCCTCTTGCATCCAATTGGAATCTCCCCAGGAGTAACTTGTACCAATCACCCCTCCTCTTCTCCATGTGACCCCTTGTAAAAAGGGAGTCTCCATCTTCCTGGGAGCCACCCTTGAAATACTGGAACATGGTGATAAGGTCTCTGCTGAGCCTTCTTTTCTCAAGGCTGAACAACCCCAGTTCTCTCAGCCTTTCCTCATACGGCAGCTTCCCAGTCCTTGGATCATCTTGGTGGCCCTCCTCTGGACCCTCTCCAGCCTGTCCACATCTCTCTTGTATAGAGGGGACCAAAACTGAACACAGGATTCCAGGTGTGGCCTGACCAGCTCTGAGCAGAGTGGGGTAATGACTCACCATCTCTGCTGGTGATGCCCCTGTTGGTGCAGCCCAGCATCCTGTTGGCTCTCTGTGCCGCAGCAGCACACTCTTCACTCCTATTGAGCTTGTTGTCCACCAGGACCCCCAGGTCCCTTTCCGCAGAGCTGCTCCCCAGCCGGGTAGATCCCAGCCTGTGCTGCACTCCTGGATGATGTTTTCCCAGGTGCAAGACCTTACACTTGTCCTTGTTGAACTTGATAAGGTTCTTTTTAGCCCACTCTTCCAGCCTCTCCAGGTCTTCCTGCAGGGTGGTTCTCCCTTGCCAAGCGTCCGCTTACCCAGTCAGTTTGGTATCATCAGAAAATGTCATTTTATTGGGATCTGTCCTGGGCAGTTGAAGCTAGTTGACCAGGTAAAGGGGTGAGCAGTGAAATGAGATGGCAATAACATGGCAAATGAAATGGCAGTGGGAGATATGCGTGAACAGAGGGAACCAGCTTTCCATGTACAAGATGGGCTGTGAGCTCACCATTACTGCCTGGGAGACAGATGTTATGACAAAATGAGGTTTTCATGGGTCTGGACTGTGCCACTTTTCATAGGGCCTCTTGGTTGCCCTTGGCCTGCAGTAGCCAAAAGCAGGTGCAGGGAAAAGGGAGGAGGATTAGAGCAAGCGCGTAGAGATGCTTTCCACGGCTGCTGTACCACCCTCCAAGAATTTGCCATTCAAGGTCTTCCCTGATGAGAAGTTTAAAATTCGGTGGGTTTTTGGTGGCTTTGTAGCCAAGGCATAGGAGTGGCACGTGTGATCCGGGGAGTCAGATTTCTGATGTATGTATTTTTGTAATCTGCGTAAAGGTAAGACATATCAGAAAGGACAGGAGGAAGAATGTAGTTTGGCCCTGCAACAGCTGGGATTGCTCTACAGTTCTCCGCTAAAGGAATCAAGGAAACTCTTAAATTAACTGTCAGCTGTTTCCTTGCAGTTACTCATTCACAAATGTACTTTGTTGCAATCACGTTGCTATTCATGGTTATGACCTGAGGCTTTTATGGGATGAAAATAGGAACTTCCACAGATGAAGTAATCTGTCGCTCTAAAAGTGTTTCTGAGGAATGGTTTGACACATCGATATATATTCTGAAGAGGTGGGTTTAACATACTAATAATAGAATTTAGTGGGATTATAGAAATGTATAATTATAGGCAGTTTCTGTTTTTTTTTAAAAAAAGAATCTTCCTCCATTAAAAGGTACTCTTTTAAGACTAGCAATAAAAGCGGAGGCGTTCCTGTGCCTTACTGGATCTTGTTATTTATCACTGCAGTTTGTAAGATATGGTTTTAAAGTTTGAGCCTGTGTTCAGGTATTTGGAGAAGCAAAAAAAGATAAATTCTAGCATTTTTTTATGCTGGAAAGGCATAATATTAGAAAGTTTGAGGCTTTGTTTTTACACAGTGTTAAAGAGTCTTTGGTACTGGGGGAACTGATGCTTTGTGGCACCTATAAATGTATTGAGAAATATGCCCCTGTTTCCTGGCGGACTAATATCTCAGTTCACTTAAACCAGCCAAACTGAGAGTTCATAGTTTCAGTAACGACCACTGTTTCCTTGGCACAGTATCTGTAACTTCTTTTTATGCAGAGAGACATGTGAGTAAATGGGGTCTAGCTTAATGATTGAACAGAAACGCATAGTTAAATAACTACTGTATGGACAATTACTGGCTTGTGCCTTTGCGCTGTTCCTGCAATAGTGAGGCGCTGCTGTGTTTGTGTGCGCTTCATGCAAATTTTAAGGTGCAAATTTCAGGAGAATGCCTGTGGAGTAAAATAAGTCCCAAATTAAATGTACATTTTTTTCTGAAAAAATATTCATATAAATAAAGTAAATAAAAATATTTTAAAACAAGGTTTGTTTGAAGCAAATGTTGAGGGATAGGATTGAGAAATTCAACAAAGTTGCTGTCATCTTTCTCTTTTTATTTTTTTTTCTTTTTCCCTCTAGTAGAGGTGTAAATTAACCTTATTTAATATTATGGAATGATGTGTTTCTGTGTTTATAGGAGAGGACTGTCTAGAAGTTCCAAAAATCCATGTCTTTCTGGAAAAAGTGGAGAGTCTCTTCCAGCAATTTTTGAGAGAAATGTGCAGGAAGCCATTGACAATTACACTTGGTATGCACTCACTTCTGAAATAGTACTTTATTAATGGACTCTTGGTTTAAATAGGTATTTCAAGATTGGTATTCATTTTCACTAGTCATGCTTCTAGTCATTCTCAACTATTAAGTATGGAATTTAACTTTAGAAGTTATTTGAATTTGCAGACAAACGAGCACTTCAACCAGCTGAGATGTCTGTGTTCAGGCTTCTATGTATGTCAGCTTAATTTGTCATTACAGGACTAAGAAAATATTTCTGTTATCTTTGCTTTCTCTAATTTACTTACTAATTTTGTATGATATTTGTTGCTTAGACTATATTGCTGTGTTTTCTGCTTCTGCCAGCTGAGTAATTCCTCTCTATGTGTAGAAATGTGTAGATTACACATAACACAGGATATAAATTGATCTAAACCATTGTTGAGCAGGTTTGAACTTTCCTTCTGGTTTGGGCTATGGGTTTGCATGCTTTTAAAGCATAGTGAAGGACACTGATTAAGCCTGGAAGGGAAGCCAGACTTCATGCAAATATGCTCAACGCAAATAATACTCACCAGCGTTGTAGGTCAGTTAACGTTCAAGAAGTTTCATTCCAGTTGGCACTGATTAGGACTTGCCTGGCCGGTACGTCTGACTGTGCTTGCTAGGTACGTGGGTATGCGTGTATATGTGTGGGTATGTATTTGAATATATATGCATATTCTAGAGTGCCCTTAACAGTTGCAGTGGCATATATATGTATAAATGTGTAACACTGTAGAAGGAATTGCCTATAAGGCACTAAATAGCACAAATAGGAGCATGCACTCATTGCACTCTACTTAAAAACATACACTTGCAACTCTAACAGCGTGTCCTGAAAATTGTGCTTCTGACAGGAATGTGTATCACTGTCCATTTATAAGATCAGTTGCATTATTTTTAAAATGTTTATACAGAAAACCATCGTGTTCTTTCTTTTAATTTGTCGTCTTTTCACAGTGAAACTCTTTCATCACTTTCATCTAGTGGTTGTACAACACCCACGGAGTTGAATAATTCTTGGTCTGGAATAAACAGCTATACTACTGGATTGTCTACTGAAAGAAGTTCCGTTTACTCCTGGAGGGATGATGTACGTCACAGTAACCTTTGCAGCACACTTGATATAAATATTGTAGAAAAGATTAATTTTTACAGAAAACAGACATGCAACACCTTTCCTGTAGAAGTTAATCACTTTCATCCCTAATAGCATAGTGATTAAGTGTATTAATTGAATATTTACAAAACAGGTTTTTTTGCAAGTTGATGTCAGTGCAGCTGATGTGTAACAAAGAAAAATGGAATAAAAATATAAACTGATTACATTTGGGGAAAACAAACCTGTTTTACCAAAGAAGGTCAGCTTAGGTTTCTGAGTCCAAGACAGTGATAAAATATGTGTTTTCAAATACTGCATAATGCAGGCAATGTATAAATTGAACTGTTCTGTTTTGAGTCACAAGGTACCTATATGAGCGTGCATGTATATGTCCTAGTATGAGTAAACATTTAGCTCTTACCTAAGCTGGGTTCTGTTTCGTAGGTGATGCAGAGAGCGGTTAAGCCCGTTAGGGAGGCTGACCTCTGAGGCATACCTGCTGCAGGCTGGCAGCGTTGAATAAATCCAAAAGCATTGCAGTCATTGCCACTTTCATTTCAAAAAGCCATCCGTGGCTGGTGGTGGTAGTTCTGCCATACCTTTTGCACAGTATCCTAACCTCTAAAGTACTGACCGTGTCTGTCGCTTGTGGCCTTGCAGGAGAAAGCTTGACCCTGGATCATATCATTATAACTAGGGTGAGAGTTACTTTCCAATTCCGTTTGGGTGTGATCACCTCTGTAGTCTGGAAGTCAACAGGTAGAGTTTCAGCCCTGAGTATTACCAATCTTTTCACTGTATCAAAGTGTCTAGTGTAAGCGGCCAAATATCATTATGAACATACTGAGGAACCCTCGGCCAAGTGTCCACATCACTGTATAAAGTCAGGCTCTTCCCTGATGCTTTTATATGCCCCTGCGCTCACTCCTTTCTGGTTGCACTGAGTTCTGGCTTCGGTCAAGAGGTGTGGAAGGGCATTTCTCACACTGAGAGTAGTTTCATAGAATCATAGAATGGTTTGGGTTGGAAGGGGCCTAAAAGATCATCCAGTTCCAACCCCCCTGCCCTGGGCAGGGACACCTCCCCCCAGCCCAGGTTGCTCCAAGCCCCCTCCAGCCTGGCCTTGAACACCTCCAGGTCACAATTTCACTGGACAACCTGTTCCAGTGTCCTTACCATCCCCAGTGGTTTCCTAACTGCTGGTGGTTTCCTAAACGCCAGTGGTTTTTTAACCACCAGACTGTGTCATACAGAAGGAAGGTGCCCCTTCTTTGCCTTCTTAGTTGTTTTGCTCAGAAGGCAAAAGTGCTGCTGAAAAAGCAGGGAGCTTTGGCGCTGTGTGCGCATGCTTCACTCCGTGTTGAAGCAGGGAGCGATCCGAGAGTCCAGACACCTTAGAACTGCTGTTTTCTGTCAGCTAATCCTAGGCAGCTGTCTGTTATCCAGTAACTTCATAGAAATATAGACTTCTTGTTCCTTTTGCTGAATCACCTTGCTCAGGCCAGCTACATGGGGTTCTTTTTGCACTGTGGCATATAAATTTTGTGTCCAAAGTAGGTAGTCTGAGATGCTCAGATGCTCATCCATTCTGAGATGCTCAGCCAAATCGGGCCAAGTTGTCCTGTTCTTTAAATATCGTGGGGTTTTTAATATAAATATATATGCATATTTGCTAACAAGCATTGATTTTCTAATATGTAGGAATTTGATAAAGCCAACACGCAGAGAGTGCATCAGTTATTCTGGGAGATTGATGAAATGCTATTTGAAGGAAAAGTGACCTCCCAAACTCAGAGCCTGCAGGCAGAATGTGCAGACTGGGTTGAACAATTTCCTCATATAAGGTAAGGGAATTTCTTTATGGTACTAGTTTTAACCGATTATCATTCTAATTTGAATTTTTGGGGTACCCTTGTATGAATTGCTCTTGATGCATGCCACTAGTAACACTTTTGCATTCAGATCTGGATCTCTGGGACTGAGCTGTGCCATAGTTGTGCAGTATGTCTGGTTGGTGGTGCACGAGCAGCTAATGCTCTTTATTTGCTTAATACAATGACTGCAGACAAAGATATTTTAGCAGGATGTAATGAGAAAACAATAATCCACCATTTTCATAATGACTTTTTCTAAATAAAAAATACATCCTGTAGGGAAATATTTGTTTTTACTCTAAGTGAAGATATACTGTGAAATTCCAAGAAATTCAGTGTTAATTCTGTTACTGATATTTCTAAAAAGAAATAAAAAATGAAGATGACCACATGCTTCATATATACTGCACAGCATAATGTCTTCCTGGGCTGTGTGTATCAATGTAAAATGACTTGTGATGTTAACCCGGCAATAAGTAGTTGGACAGATATGAGGATGCGTACGTGATTAATGAGAATTGTTTTGCACGGGTGTGCAAAAAGTCTAGGCAGCCTAATGACTGCTTCTTACAACACGGGACAGAAGTCAGTGTTCCACTGTGTAGTACTGTCCTGCCTTCATAAATAGTGGCTTGTCTTTCTTAGTGAGATGTGCTGACTCTGAGCTATTCTAAACATAGACCTACACGTGTCTATCTTCTAGTCAATAGTTTAACACCATTAAAGAGAATCCTGTCAATAACTGCGGTATGCTTTCAATGCTTTTAAATAATTTGCAGAGGCTTATTACTAGTAAATATAAACTAAAATCAACTAACAAAGCTTGTCACGCTTTGTCAGGAACAAGAGAGAGTTATTAAATAAATCTGAGGCAATTTTCACAAGCATTAAGCCATGCTTTGCCTTTTTTTACATACTGTAAAAATTACTATAACATGCATAAAGTGGAGACAGGTTTTTGTGCTCTGTAAGTCATTCAAAACATTAAGTCATTCCCCGATATTTTCAGAGTATTTTCACTGGATAGAGGTTTTTTTAAAGTAAGTGGTTCCCTGTGCTTATGTTTTTTTTCATTCAAATCTAATGCTGACAATACCAACCAAGTCCAAGATGGCGCAAGTGAACTGAAGAAATCTGAGAGCTCTGTGTCATTTGGTACTAAGGGATGTGGTACATCCTGTGGTTTAAGAAAAAAAAAAAAAGTTATTTTCATTATTAAGCTTAAATCCTAAAACTCATTTTGTGTCAACTAGTTACTCAAAAGAATAGCTTCTGGGATGTCAGATTTATTTCTGAGAGTTGTACTTCAAAGAGCTCACTGGCTGTCCTTTTTTTTTTTTTTTTTAATTTGTAAACCAGCTATGTTGGTATATGAATACTTAGCTCAGCATGTGGGAATAAATATACTTGAGAACTATTATCAATAAGAGAAAGATCAGCTCTATTTAAAGAGAAAGCTTTTTGCTCTTGGCTTACAAAGTAAAAAGTAAAAAGGGCTATTGTAGAGCTTCATGTGGCATGAAGTGCTGTTCTGTAAAATGTTATCTCAAGAAAATATATTCAGGTGAGTGTGAACATTGCTGCTTGCACTACACTGTGACTGGCAGATTCTGTCGAGATGAATTCTAGTGAAAAACAACAGTAAACAGTGATTATTATTTGTGTATACTGTGTTAAGGAATTATAGAGTAATTTTGAGTACTTTTAAATAGAGTTGCTCTGCCTCTGTGCATTGTACATGTTGGAGTTTGTGCATTTTCTGAACGTTAGTTCTCCCCTTAACTATCCATGTAAACATTTTTGGATTAGGACTTCTGCTCACATTGATGGTTACCAGAGTTGGATTGAGCAAGTCATAGCAGATGTTACTTGTCTTCTGCATCCATTTTTAAACATTTCTTATGAAGTTTTAATAAGAAAGGAAGTGTGTTTACTTTATCTGCCTTCAGAACAATCTAATAAGTTTGACTATTTGCTCTTAAAAATTATAAGCTAGAATGTTGTCCTGTGTAAATCAGCTAAACTTTAATGACTTAAATCCTAGACAATGTTAATGTATTACACAAGACCCTGTCCCCTCCATAAATTGCTTTTTCAAAGCAAAGGTAAGGTGTGCTTTCTCATTGCCTAGTGTTTGCAGGTATTTGTGTTCTTGATATTTGTATATGGAGTGGATTTCCATCTAAGTCATAACGCGCTCTCTCCTTTTTATTCAGGGTTCTAGGAAAGCAGCTCCTATTGCCGAAGGATGAAGGCTTTCAGCATTTTCAGAGCAGAAGTGATACCTGTGTGGATACTAAGTGTTTACCTGGCCTCCGTGAATGTACTAGTAATATAAAAGAGTATGTTAATTTTCTAAAGTTGTCTTTTTGGTCTTCCCTTCTCAGAAATATGTAAAAATATTACTTTTGTATTACTGAAACATTTCAGTATAAGTAAATATGCACTTTCTTCTGTTTGAATTCTTTTTTGAATATTTAATACTCATTTTGTCAATATTTTTTTCAGGCTCTGCATTTCAGGCTCTAAACTGATCCCAACAGCATCTCCAATACATAAATCACTAGATTCAAGTTCCACTAGGATTTCTGCCTCTGACTCATCCCGGTATTCATTCCTGGAAGAAGAAATCTATGATGTGGATGGAAAAATGGAAGAATATCTTGCCTTTGACAACAAGGAGCTGTAAATAGCAGATATATGTATTTTTGAAGAATAGAATGAAAAATGATCAGTGAACCCAGTCAGGGTTCATACACTGTGTTTCTCTTCTGTAAAACACAGTTCCTTCTGTCGCTGTGTTTGGTAGCGCAGTGGTCAGAGCACTCACTGGGCACGTGGAAGTTTAGGTATGTTGTCTTTCTAGTGGTTCAAAACTCACAGCTCCCGTGTCAGAGGAATGTGTCTTAACCACTAGTTATTTTGAGGTGTTTTGTGCATGAAGATTGAATAAGATGAGTATTTAATTTTGAGACAGGGAGTAGAATGAAGGAATTCCTTCTTCCCAAGTGAGTGCTTTGACCACCAGGTTGTTGAGGGTCATTGCGCTGTGCATGCTCTCATTGTCTGCCTTAATGAATCTGAAATTCTTTCTGTTAACAGCTTTGTGAGGAGAGATGCAGGATGCATCCTGCGTTTAGAGCACTCCTGTGAGTGGCAGGAGTCATGCAGCTGTCTTCTTGACAGTGCAACCTAGGTTTCCCATGGCCCAGTTGAAGGTTCCAGCAGCTGGGCTACTGGGTGGATGAAAGACCATGATGTGCTGTTTTATAAGCAGCCTCTCTGAGGGGGAAAGTTTGGTAGGAGTAGTGGGGCATAAAGCTTAGCTCTTTGGGCTAAACCTTGATGCACTTACAGGAAAAAGCCATAGTTCTTCTGAAAAACTGAGGAAGCAGGCTGAGACCCTTTCAGTCCTGTTTTTGAAAGCGAGGGCCTGGGTGGCTGCCTTTTGGGAAAGGGTTTGGGGTTTAGAATCCTCTTAGGATTCTTCTCTCTTCGTTTTGCAAAGTAAGCAAACAATTTGGCAGAGACTTGACTGAAGGTGCATTTTTCTCCTTTGTGCCTCCTTGATATGTTTCTTGTTTCCTTCAATTCTGAAATATCTTGTTCTCCAAAACTAAACCATCAGGCGTTATAAAGCCTGATGTGAGCATAGCTTGGTCATTTTGTGACTTGGACCATTCAGTTAAGTCTCAGTTATAGTTAAGAAGTTTGCAGTCCAGTTTGAGGAGGAAGTGAAGTGACTGAGAAGAGAAAGGGAGATAGTAGAAACTGGTGTGATTTCGGCATCATCCTTGTAATCTAAAAAAAAAAAATAATATTGCATTTCCTTAGAAAGAAATATGATGGCATTAAAAAAAGAAAAAGAATCATAGAATGGTTTGGGTCAGAAGGGACCTTTAAAGGCCATCTAGTCCAACCCCCCTGCCATGAGCAGGGAGATCTTCGACTAGATCAGGTTGCTCAGAGCCCCATCCAACCTGGCCTTGAATGTTTCCAGGGATGGGGCGTCCACCACCTCTCTGGGAAACCGGGGCCAGTGTCTCACCATCCTAAGCATAAAAAAAAAAAAAAAGTTAAAACTTTCTTCGTGAGTGGAGTATTAGAAGACCAAGTTAGGAAATGTTGCTGAGCTGTGCTTCCCTAGGTGGGAATGGAGGGGAAAAAAAATAAAATAAATATGTAACTGTTCAGACAGGGAGGGGTGGAGGCGAGCATAAGGCTGTGGGCTCTGCTATTCTTGTCAGGCTGCAAAAATCCTTTAAAGTTGTTTGTCTTTGGTCAGTGGTGGAGTGTTGCAGATGTGTGGAGGTGTACAGTACATGATAAAAAAGAAATGTTCTATGGGATAGTCCTCCTGCGAAATGCAACAGATAGTAGTTCCCTTATGGTAAAAAGCATAGGATTTAGTCTCAAATGACTACGTGCCATGTATAAAGCTGCCCCTTTTAGAGCTGCACATCTTTCTGTTGTAATGCCCTGACTGGATTTTTTAATTTGTCACCTGCAAGCAGAAAAAAAGAAATCATTATATGTATTTGATAGGTTCTGTTCTCATAGGTACTCTGTATGCTCAGATTTTAATTTTTTTTTGTGATATACATCTGACTGGCTTTTCTTCCATATGTGTGTTTCTATTCATTTGGTGTATTAGAAGGGGGAAAAAAAAAAGTTAAAACTCATGGAATTAATCTGAATTTGCTTCCTTTATTAGTGATGATGAAAGTTGGGAACAAAAGAAAATGCGTCTCGCTGAGAAGAGGAGTAAGCGTGGCATTCCCCCTGTTTCTCCCAATGCCTGTATCAAAGATGCTGTGGCTTCTGAAGTATTTGATCATATCTGGAGCAATGTAATCGGAATATTGGAGGAACTGATTAAAAAAAATTGGGAAACTACTATCACAGGTATTTGGTATTTTTAGATCTGGTATATATCAAATCTAACTCAGGAAAGTGATTTTTTTTTTTTTTCGTTAAAGCTTGGGAAATCTGGTTATTTCAAGATAGCCATGTTGGTAGTACGCCATTATAAGATATGTAATGCTTTGCTGCATACGCACACCCTCACCACCTCCCACCCGTACCTAAAATATAAACATTCCTACTAATTTTCAGGTAGTTTTGTTTGAGGAGTGTAAAAAAGGAAGACTACTGACTGAAAGAGCTTCATTGTTTTGTTTTTTTTAAAATAAATTCTTAATCACTGGCTTGGGATGCAAATTGAGTCTGTTAGCAGGAGATCACTGATGATGTGATCTGAATTTGGAACCCAGGAATCAGAGTCTCCTAGTCCTCATTGTTTAAGCTTTGTTAATCAAAAGAACCCTCAGGTAGTCAGATTGTTAAAGAGAGATAGACAGCCTTGCTGACAGTGCAGGAGTTCATGGCTTTAATAGAGGATGAAGAAATGGTGATGCATGTAATTTTATTTTATTTTATATTTTTATATTCTAACAGACTGTAGTGAGGTAAAATAAAAGCTAGAAAAACTAACTAGAAGTGAAATTCTATTTAGTGTGCATGTGATGTCTTTGGAGGCTGAGGGAAATCTCAGTTCTTCTTTCATTGTATATTAAAAGGACAGTAACAGAAGAATACCTGGGGGTGGGTTTTAGAAATTACCCTAAATTTAAGGTATACTCAATGTAAGTCTACAACAAATTAAGAAATGGCTAAATTTCGCAGAATATTGCAGCATTAACATTTTAGGTGTTACTGAAATACAAAAGGACTTTTCACACCACAGGGGGATTGCGTAGCTCAATATTATAGTTCAACAAGAGTAGCTTAGAAATTTTATGATAGGTGTGCTCTTTATGAAGGGCATAAACTTATGACAAATAGATAGCTAACCAAAATATTTCAACTAGGAATATAAAAGAATTTGGGTTTATACTAGAAATAAGATGGTGGTATATACACAAAATGAAACAGTGTGTAGCTGCTGTCAGACAAAGATAGAATCAGTAGACTTTTA
>VZSZ01000325.1:403182-436111 GCA_013398815.1 Ibidorhyncha struthersii
TATATATTTTTTTTTTTCTGCTTTGAAAAAAATCTTTGGGAAACTTTAAATAACATGCCAAGAGTCTTAGTAGTATTTTCTTAAACAAACAACCCCCTCCAACTCTACCTGCATAGACCAACTTGTTTGTCAATGTCAGAGAAAGCATGAATAAATGGGAATGCTTTCAGAAAAACATCATTTATGGTAGATTTTTAAATATCATGGAAACTTTATTTGCTGTGAAGTGTGGTATTGTTTGAATCCAAACAAATGATGCTGGTAAACATACAAAATGCCTCATTCTCTCCACTCTTTTTTTGCTGTNTTTGCTGTTGTGCAGAGGGTGACAAACAAGTGGAAAAACTGAAAGCTGTTACAACAAAACTGCCACATTTGCCAGTTGTTCGTATTACAGCAGATGCTATGAGTGTTCCTCTTTCCAGAGGCTCTGAAGCACGAAGTGTGTCTTTTGTTTCCTCACAGGTAAAACCAGCTTTCTGACAAACAGTGTTCTTTTTTCTGCTAACTTTGGACAGAGTCCTGGTTGAAGCTAGAACAGGCTCTTTTTTTCCCCCCTTTTTTCCGCTCTCTCTCCTCTCTCTCCTCTCCCTCCTTCNNCCCCCTCCTCTCTCTCCTCTCTCTCCTCTCCCCCCTCTCTCTCCTTTCCCTCTTTTTTTAATTGTTTTTTTAAACCAATTAGGTGGTATTAACATTTTTCATCTTATTTAAAAGAAGGTTCGTTAAATTTCTTTTTTATTATCACTTGTTCTTTGGTGGTTCTTAAAGGCACCATTTACCGCTAATATAATGCTGAAGTTGATTTACAGAAAAACACTTGTTAGACTGTATTCCGTTCTTAGAAAATAGTTCTGCTTTTATTGTGGTCCAGTCACTTCCTGTTGGTAGGATTAAGAAAACAAATTGGCCTCTTCCCTGGACCACAGGGATGTGAAGTTGCAACTTGAAGTGCTTTACTCTCAGCCCTGGGAGTCTCAGACTCTCCCATTCCTTTTTATTTCCTTTGCCTCTTGTAAAAGGGGACTCTGCTGTATGTCCACCAGCGCTCTGGCACTCAGCCTTCCCTGTCCTTGTGGAAGCTCATGCTTGTATTGATAAAATGCCCTTTTTTGTCCACTTGCTGCCTCCTCCCTCTGTCCCCTGCCTCTTGTTTTGCACATTTTTGGTTTTGTTTTGTTTTGTTTTGTTTTGTTTTGTTTTTTCCAGCCACTGCTTCTGTTTGGGATTTTTCCTCTGTCTCTGTTCAGTTCAAGTGAGTTCATTCTCTTCAGCCTGCTCTTTTTCTGTGCTTGTTTGGTAGCGAGATAAGAAAGATGGAAGAGAAAGCTCAGCAGTCTCGGTGCTCCCCGTTGGTGCACTTGGTTCTGCAGTGGTCGCAGCAGCCAGAAGAAGTAAAATGGGTAGATAAGAAATGACCAGGCTCTGTGCCCCTGGGCTGGACTGTGCTGAGGGAAAACGCAAACTTCTGAGGCTCAAACTCTGGCTTCAACTGACACTTCTATCGCAAATTGAGTTGCAATTCAGTAACTAAATTATGCAAGTTCTGGTTGTAAGAATCTGTTTAAAGTAAGCAAAACACTGTATTTTCCTCATCTACTACTGAGAATTCTACTGAACCATCTTAGCAGAAACTTTTCCAAGAAACAAGTAAAATGTCTCCTAACTGTGTGTGCTTTTTGAGGTCCTCCTTCAAAAAAAGTAAAGGTTAATGCATATTTGTTGCTTTTTACTAGGTGAATCGTTTCTCCAGCAACTTTTGCACTGATTTGGATGGTGTGATGACAGTTCAAGCTAAACCGCTCCAACAGAGGCATGTTGCCACAGTAGAAAAAATTCAGTAGGTGTTGGTATTGATGTTTTAAAAATACAGCATAATTCATATTATTTAAAAGATCTTTTGCAATTAGAAAAAGGCAATAAGAAGGCAGTCATCTCCTTTGTGTATATCACTGACGTGATAATGATTTGTAGAGGTTGCAATGATACTCTGTTAAGAACTATTTTTTTTTGTTTTCTTCATCCTCATTCCCTATTCCTTTTTTCCCTAGGAATGAGCAAGAAGACAAACAGCAGCCCATTGGCTCCAGTGCTCCAAATTCAGTGCACGCTAGGTTGGGGAGAACTTCTGGTAACAGTGTTCTCTCATCATCTCGGGTACTGCTGGCGTCTTCTAGGAAGCTACCAAGCCATCGTAGGTTGCCTTCTCTCACTTCTGACCAACTCTCCTCAAAAGCTCCTAATATGTACAATGATGAAATCCTTAGGGGGACTAAATTGTGAGTTTTTTCATTTTATTCTTTGCTTTCTTCAGAACTTTACTGAAATTTCACCAGTGAAGGATTTTGCAAAATACTTGAGAACTAACCTGAGGTTTATCATAGAATCATGGAATGGTTTAGATTGGAAGGGACCTTGAAGATCATCCAGTTCCAACCCCCCTGCCATGGGCAGGGACACCTCCCACCAGCCCAGGTTGCTCCAAGCCCCCTCCAGCCTGGCCTTGAACACCTCCAGGGATGGGGCCTCACAACATTATTATTGATTCTAGAATTCAGAGAGAAAAAGAAAGCAAGCAGAACTGTGTTTTTTGAGGAGACGCATTTGTTTTGGGGTTGGGTTTTTTTTTGTTTTTTGTTTTTTAGCTATATTAGGTGCTGTTACTTTCTGTAGCTGAGCTTTATAAAGAAACATACTCCTTAGTAATTTCATAGTACTTCAGTGAAGAAGTCTTTAATATGAATTTTCCTAAAAGAGGAACCCTTAAAATTCTGCAGGGGTGCCAGCTTGGATCGTTTATCTTCTGCTCGTGCACCTACAACCCGGAACAAGTTACCACCAATAAACTCAGAGGCTGTTGAACAGTATCTTTCAGTACCTCGATTGCAACAGAGCTCTGTAAGTTGTGTTCATTTTTTTACTGGTGAAGAACTTCAAGCTATTTGGAAATAAATTGCTCTGTGTCAGTAATCGAAATGAGCAATTTTACAGTTTGTTTTGGTTCGTATTCAATATGTGGTCTTAACATGCTAATGTGTGTTACATCGGGGTACCACTAGGATGAAGAGAAGCTGGTTTAAAAACCCCAGTCACAAACAGATCATGGTGGTAAGACTTTCCTCTGAAAAACAGAAAAATCTGTTTAAAAAAAAAAAAAAAGAGAAAAACAGCCAGCCAGCCAGCCAGTAACCTTGCACTTATTGCATCTGGATATAATTAGCTCTTTTCAGTGTTTTATTCACTAATGTTAGGTTATAAGAAGTAGAATATTATGCTGACTGAAGTAGGAAAGGATACTGACTGAAAAAAAAGATAAATGTTATTGATACTGGCCTGTTTTTGAAGGTTAGGGAAGTAATAAAACATACAATGAAAGTAAATTGGTATTGTGATATTATTTTGATTCCGAATAATATTTTTGAGACATGTAAAGTGTATTATTGGTATTATTATTATTTTATTTTAATTAATATAATTGGGGAATTGTAGACTAATACTAGGGAACAGCTTCAAATCTCTTTGAAAAACATGAGTACCCTTAAGTTACCTTAAATCGGTGCTTTTGGTTAGTGAAAACATACTTTTCTTTTCTTCTTCTTTTGTGTTTTTTTGTATGCCAATGGAAAAGTCATTCTATTAACCGGTTCAATTGCTTCATTCTCTCAGCATCGAGGACGATATGCTCACAGTAGAGTGTCGAGTGCAGTGCCTGGCAGTACGGAGCAACGGCCACTCAGAGAAAGAACTGTTATTATTGATCAATTTTCAAGGCCCAACACAACTCACACATTCAGGATATGTTACAATGTAAGTAGAGACATGGAAAAGTGAAGATGCTTCCATTCATGCCCACTGTTGGTCTGCAGAAGGTCTCATTTATTGGGTCTCTCCTGATTTCTGGTGTACAGCGATTCCTGCCACCTGTGGACAGGAGGATGTTAAAAGGCTTTGGGAGGGTGTGGGACCTTGAAAAGCAGGACTAGTGTATAAGGAAGAGATTTTTTTTCAAGTCTAATGCATCAAATAGTTCCTTTGAGGATGTCTGTGTGCTAGAAGTGTGCGGTTTTAGTACTGCTTGGAGCTTTGCAGCTCAGTAGGACTCACTCTGCTGGACTAGATCGTAAAAACTAATCAAACCATTTCAGTAGGTGAGCATACCGTACTAGCTAATAGTATGTTTTTCCTTTTACAGACAGATACACCTCAGAAGAGGTCACTGACTCCCATGGATTTTGCTAACCACAGAGGGACAGGTCAAGGATTTTTAATAGGTGGGCAAAGTAAGAATCCCTTGGAAGGCAAAAGAGCAACAAAACCTGTTTGCCCATAGTACAGTTGAGAAGTAAGGTGCTCAGGGAGAGCCACCTCCGCATAAAAGAAGAACAGGTGTTGCTTGGCAGGATCTTTTGAGTTTGGTTTTCAAGTTTCTTCTCACTTGGGCTGAGATAGCCCGAAATGAACTCTGACAGTTAGGAACCTTGCAAAGCTTCTTTTTGTTGTTATGACATGGAAGGAAAAGGATTCCCCCTAGTCTTAATTTCTTTTTTTTTTTTTTTTTAAGATTTCAGCTTGTTCACAATTATGGCAAGAGTATGTGGTGTACAGGCTAGATCTTTTGCAGCTGCTAGAGTAGCAACAGAAATAGAGGTTTGTGAACTGTTTCATGCCGTAAATTTTATTTTAGCCCCCATATACATTCACCAAATTAAAAAACTTTTTATGCGGGGAAATAGAAAATTGAAAATGTGCATTTATAACATAAGTATAAAGCTCTCTTAAATAAATAAAAAAAAAGTCAGCTGTGTCTTCCATTTAGAACACCAAAAAAGAGAGCAGCTCTATGTGGCTTATTCAGTTCCATTGTTACAGTAAAGCTGACTAGCTAGTTCCTGAGGTATTTGAGTCCTTGTACGTAACGTTTATTTGTTTGGAAGTTCCTTGAGTTTAAAGAATTATATGGTTGGTATAATTATATAAAAGGTGATGTAAGAGTAATGGCAGGTTAGCAAACATTCATCTGAGCACGCTGATGGAAGTAACATACGTAGTCTTGGGGTGTCTTTCAGATTCTACCACAACTAACAAACAATATTTTATCTTTTCTAGGCTCACAGCATTACTACAGATCCTATCAGAGAAATCCTCCAGCCTCAAGAAAGAGATTTCAGATTGCTTCTTAACCCATCTTAGGAAGAAACAGAAGGCCCCTGCACTGCATGGAAGACTGAAGCACTAAATTTCCCAGCTGGTATCTTGTGTAAAAAAGGAACGCGTGCAGTATGCTGGTTTCTGCTGAACCTTGCAATCCTCAGGATGCCTGCATTGCCTTCTTTTAAAGTTGTCTGAACAGGGGTTAGATTAAAAATTAGAGCAAAATCAAATAAATGGTTGAGGTGTCTGCTCTGTTTGCAGAGTCAAGATGCTGTTGCTGCTGCACTTTCTTCTCAGGCATTCCTCCTTTTTCTGTTTTTCCTTAGGGAATTGTTATTCTGCATATATAAGCAAATAAGTTATGTTTAGGCCATGAAGTCCTGTTCCCACTTTTTCGTGTTTCCTCAGTGTTAAAGATGTTCTAGTCTGTCCAAACATCAGTCATATAAAAAATTTACACTTTTAAACAGGAATTTGTGGTATCTCCTCTTTAACTGCTGTTTTAACATTTCTCTGTTTTTCAGTCTGTCTGCTTAATGCAGTTGCTCTTTTGTAAATGTTGTCTGTCCCTTCTTTTTCTTCTTCCTTTAATTCTTTTGAGATGGAATTCATTCATTGCTTCTACTTATGCTGTTCTAGTTGGCAGTAACTGTGGGAACTGCTGGGATAAACTTTGTTTACAGGAAGCAATGTTTTCCCTGCCAGGCCAAACGTGTTTATAGATGCTGAGCGATTGCTGACAAGTCGGTAAGACCGTTCCCACTTCTTGAGATTTCTTATAAAATACTGCCTGTTATTGTACAAATTGAAGGCTCAGATATTTCAAAATACGATCAAAATTTTAACATGAAAATATGTACTTAACTGATGAAAACATTTCGTACCTCTTTGTGTAGACTCAAATGGCAAGATCCAAGAGGAGATTGGGATTGCCTTCGGCCCAGTGATCACAACCCTGGTCAGGTCCCTGGCTGTTAGTACTGTGTGCGTTCAGTCAGGGATTCCTTCTTCCATCAGAGAGCCAGCAGTTTAAGTAGATGTGGCTGAAGAGCTGTTGAAGTGGAAAGGGAGGAGGAGAAAAATTTAATTACTTGCCCAAATTGTGCAGTTAAGAATAGAATCAGTTTCTTCTACTTGGGAACTAACACTAGTTCTCCTCACTTCTTTTTATGAATGTTTGAGGATTGGTAATACAAGGCAAAGCATTTGTAATGTATATTTTATATCTGTACTGTTAATCAGATTTCCGTTTTTTGTAAATGGTCATCAAGCACTGCATTCTTTTGAGTAAATGAAAGCATTTTTAAATTACTTTCCTGGCTTAGTATTTTTCTTCTTTGGTTACACCAAGATTACTCACTGGTGATATTATGGTATCTGAGAAAGCAGAATGGTTTTGCTTTGGAGTTGCAGGTCGATTTCATACAGTTTCAGGTCAACTTGATGCAGTTTCTTCAGAAATCTCAGATCAAAGATGACATAACATTCAAAATTCACATCTAAGTTCTCTTCAGTGGTGTGTCCAAAATATGCTTTTGCTCTGGTGAGTGCTCCCTCCTGTACCATGTAGACATTGACAAGAATGCAGAGAAACAATGGCACAATCTGTCCCTTACTATCTTGTGGCACTTCATGGCAATCCAGATCTTATGTTGTGGACTAAATGAACAGATGAGTATGCACCAGTTTGGTTTTGTAATGGCAGAAGTGGGAACCACACGGTGAAGAGTGGTTCATCATCTGGCACTTTGTGAAAGAGAGGAGACTGCTGACCTCTGCGAAGCGGTGGAGCTCAGTCACTGGATTTCTGAATGGAGAGAAGAGCAGAGCAACAAGTATCTGCTTCTGCAGCGTTAAGGAAAGGAAAGATCTGCTAATTACTAGAGCAGCAATGGAATGCTCTCAGGTGGCAGAGGAGAGGGAAGAGGCATGTTTGCTGGCTACCAGAAGTATTTTAACACTTTTCCCTTTTGGTCAGTTTTTGGGCACCTGACAAAATCATGGGTCATCTTTCAACCTGATAACAGTGTGTTGGATAGAGTTCTTCACTCTTGACTTTTGTTTTTCTTGTGGTCGTGGGACTACTAAGTCTCACTTTGCATACTACCTGCACACTGAAGTATTTACAAAGCCTACCTGTGCACAGGAATGGTGTTGAAGTGAACGTCTTCGTAAATCTGGACCGCTAGGGCCACGATACGACAGCAGCTGCAATGAACTGGGCCCTGTACTTACTTGGACATAATCCTGAAGCCCAGAAGAAGGTTCACAGAGAACTGATGAGGTGTTTGATACATTTTTCCATTCCTCCTTTATCAAGGTTGAAGAATTGGAGGTAGGAACGTGTCTTGTGGCCCTTCTGGAGTTTTCAGTAGCTTGAGGTGCTTGGGATGGGTGCTGGAAGGTCTGCAGGAGACAGTACTGAGAAGGTTTCCCAACTAAAGGGCAGGGTTTGTCTCTTTTTTACTGTGAAGCAGTTTATAGAAAGTCACTTAATTTGCTGTTGTTTTGACCCTTCTCATCCCTTACCTTTTTCTCCTCAGGAAGATATCAACTACCAAAAGGCAAAAATATTCTTGTCATAACTCGTGCTCTGCATAGAGACCTCAAGATCTTCCCCGATCCAGAGGAGTTCAAGCCTGAGTGATTCTTCACTGAAAATTGTAAGGGAAGGCACCTGTATGCTTTCCAGATATTTAATGTTGATAGCTTGTGTGTGTCCATCACTTTCTAGCTGATGTCTCTGGACTCGCCAGGGAGTGATGTGGAGGAAATTTCACCCTCATTTTCCCCTTCAGTCCTGCAATGGTTTCACGGTAGTCTTTCCAGCTGGGTGTAGGTGTCAAGGTGTTGGCAAAGGGAGTGCTGCTGTGGCGGCCTCTGTGAGAAAAGGCCAGGGAAGAGAACACAGCCAGATCCTGCCAGCTCCATAATGGACCCACTGCAGGACATAGCTGAGCCCAGCAGCCAAGCTGGTGGTGCCTCTGTGTAAATGTATTTAAGAAAGGGTGCAAAAAGCGCTGGACAGAGGAGAAGGGGGGAAAAAAGAGAGAGGAAAACAGCAGTGCAAACACGAAGGTCAGTGAAGGAGGAGGAGGAGGCGCCAGGCAGCAGAGCAGAGATTCCCCAGCAGCCCGTGGAAGGGACCCATGCTGGAGTAGGAGAAAACTGTGAGGAGGATAAGGGAGTGGCAGAGACGAACATTTTTGTCTTTGTTTTTCGCTTCCCAACTCTTTGTTTTTGACTGGCAATAATTACATTTCCCCAAGTTGAGTCCGTTTTGCCCACTATGGTAACTAGTAACCAATCTTCCAGTCTTTATCTTCACCCATGAACTTTTCCATCCTGTTTTCTCTCCCTGTCCTCTTGAGGAAGGGGAAGGAATGAGCAAACGGCTGGGCGTCTGGCTGCTGGCCAAGGCTGACCCACCACAGCTTCTGACAGGCTCTGCAGCTATGACTGTGTTATATGCAGGCACCTCAAATGTGGACAGTGTGAATTTCCTAGAGCAAATGTTGGACACCAAAATCTTCCACGTTGCAAGAGTGCAGGGGGGCAGATTTGCAGTATGGTGCGTTTCTGTGACCCACCATCACGAGTTCTTCCAGATCTTAAACTGCCCCTTTTATTTGTGCTGCAGGATCTCTGGCTTGTTTCATATAATGCGTAGCATGCTGCTAAATTCTTTCTTTGAACTTGCTAGAGGTTAGCAAGTAGGGGAGGCCCTGTAGGGTCTAGCCAAACCACAGAACAGCGGGCAGAATCTCCACCTGTGACCTTGGGGTGGGTTGTGGCCATCCAGCTTGGGAGTATGTTTATTCCTTGCCACATAGATGAATAAACACAGGCGTTGATGCTTTGGTAGCTACTTAGTGTTAATGTCTATTTGTTATGACAACATCACTGGTACGTTATCAGAATTGCTTTACACCAGCAGGTCGTGCTCTGGGAGATGGGTGGTGGCCTGTTTTGTTGCGAGACGTATCGTTATTATCCTGGCATGGAAGATTTTGGTTTCTTAGAGAGGAGGCATACTTTTGGATTCTGTTGGGGATAATTAATTCATGCAAAACTTCATGTAGTGAAGGAGCCCAAATGATGGCTACAGGACAGAGCAGTTGTTGCTGTACAGTGAACACCAGGTTGCAGAAACCATGCTTGATTGAGGTGAGCATCACAGCAAGCAGTCTCTGAAAAACGTAGCTGTGGTGTCTGTGTCTCAATTGCTGTTAATTTCCTTTACCTGTGTGAGGAAAGATAATCCACAGAAGGATTTGAAGATGGAGTCTTCCTCAAGCTCTGATCATTGAAGGCTAGGATTTTGCCTACAGTGGCGCGAAGTTCAGCATGAGGCCCTAAAATTCCTCTCTGAGGACGGGGGGAGATCTCTGAGATGCTCAGCACTGACGGTGTCTTTTCAAATGGAGTCATACTATGTTCTTTTCTTTGTGCAGGTGGGGGCTCTTGTGGACTACAAATTGACTTTTTTTTTTTCAGTGCGAGTCACTTTCTACATAATGTTTAATCATGTTGTAATCATGTATGTTGAGAAAGAGGGAAGCTCTTCCTAAGAAAAACCTAACTGCAAATTAGTTGTAGTGATTGCTACGTTAGCAACCGGTTAGTCTTGCTTGCTGTGGATGCCGTGCATTTTGCAAGGGATGGCAAAAATGTCAGGTATGTCTTGGCTGGGGCAAAGGACTAATGTAAAGAGCACACCATATTTTTTTCAGAATGTGTCGTGTACTTCTCTTTTGCCCTTCTGTCATGCCAGGTCAGTTTTAGCCTTGCTTTGCTTTGGGTTTTTGTTTTTCTTGCTGGTAACACTGATTTTATTGATTTCCTTACCGAAGAATCCAGACTGCATTCTAGGGACATTGTGCCTGTGGGCTGATGTAGCTGCCTGTTGCATTAAAAGGCAAAGTAATTTAGCAGAAAATAAACCTCCTGTGTTCCAGCCTGTCGGAGGGGCTGGGGGCGGCTAGGCTTAGATTCTGAGTGATGCCCAATTCGGCGTTAGAAGTCCGGCTGTGTTCAGTATGTATATTGAACTATCACGATTATGGATGCACTAATAACACTGTACACAATGCGATCTAGCAGCATTCCATGAACTAGCACGGCCACACTTAAAGAGTTTGGTCGCATTCACTATGAACTCGCACGGCTAGATTAATGAAAAGTGTAGTTTATTGAAGCAACAGATGCACAAGTTCTTTTGGATTGCCGGTGATAGAGTTACTGTCTGCAAAGCACGTGCAAATACTAAGGATGTTAGTGACACAGCCTGGCTACAAGTGCGCTAAGTTATGAAGCAACTCTATAGAGATTTCTCAGTTTCCCGGGGAAGCACTTGGTATAGCCAAGTGTTTGAATCTTACCCACAAGTGTCCTTAGTGGGGGGAAGATAGGCTCAACCCCATCAACTGATCCCAGAAGTCAGGGGTGGTCAGCAATGGTATTTCCCTGACCGCGATGGTATCTTCCCTGACATCTCTCCTCTCTTAAGCTGTTTTTATACTATTTTTTACCTTCCAGGTGGAGCTTGAGGGACTCTGGTCATATATACTTTTCTTATGCTTGGTGTAAAATATTTTCGCTTTGCTTTCAAAGGTATAGACTATGAAAAATTCAGAGCGCAGGCTCCATGAGGAGCAGTCGCATCTTGGAGGTGGGTGGCTTTTGGGATGGAGGTGTGTTTTGATATTATAATGATATTATAACGAGCAAAGTTCACCCAAAGGATAGCATTTTGTCAAAAAATGACAGATCATTGGCTCAGGGTAGCAATTAGGCAGCTTATCAGTTCCATAAGGCTTTCAAGGGTTCCATAAGACCTTCAAGTTCCCATATTGTCACAGAGTTTGGCCATGGTGTCTCCACTCTGCTCCATCCCCCTCGTTGTTTTTCTTAGAGTTAGCACACCAGACTCCCTTGATATCACCAACATCTAAGGTTGCCTAAGGAACCTCTGTGAAATGTATCCCTTACGCATCAGCTGCACTCTGCCCTGAAAGTTTCATTGATGCTGTACCTTTCTTTAAAATGTGAATATAAGTTTAATTTCTAAGTCACCTCCAGCAATTACTCCACATTGCCTGGAGGGGTGCGTGCCTTCTGTCAGCACAGGCAGATAGGCTGCCACTGCGGTAAGAGGCCGATTAAAAGCCGATTTGCACTGTTACACGCATTTATAAAAGCGAAGATTCACTAACCAGCGGAGCGCCCGCTGAAATCCAACACTGACCAAACCAGCTCTCCGGGTGAAAAAGGAATGCTAATCACATTCTGATCGAAAACTTCCCTCCTACAGAACATCCTCCAAGGTTCGAAGTGTTTACAAGTGTCAGTGAAATAATTAGGCCTCAGAGATGCCAGACCTCTCATTTCTTCTTTCTTGGATGTATCTTTTCCATCTCATTCCAGTGTAGCTCTGCCTTTTGTTTGCAGCATCACCATTGCCAGCTGCTGGCAGGATTTTGCAATGTTTGTTCTGCTGTGTTCCCTGATGCTTTCCCTGTGGCTTTTCACCCTCACCCCGCTGTTTCACTGGTTTTCAGTTGTTTGTTTTTTTTCCTGCAGAAGCAGTTATCAGCAATTAGAAACACAGATTTTGACTCAGAATCACAATTAACTGCTTCATCTAACTGTTGGCTCTATGAAGGCAACAAGCTGCAATTTTTTTTATAAAGCAGAGAGTATAATTACCCGGCTGATCGCCACGTTACAAAGACAGAAGGTGAGCCTCTTAGTCCTGCACGCTTGCTTCCTGCCTGAGATGTCACCTGAAGAAAAGAGGGGCCTGATGGCTACGCAGCTTTCCTTCTGTGTTGGCAAGACCGGGTACGTATCTGCTGCTTTCTGTCACCATTACAAATAACAGCAAGAGTAGCAAAGTTCATATCCAGTTGTTTACTGCGCAGAAAAATGCAACAGTCAGCATTTATGATAAGGTGTTTGCTGGCAGATTGCAGGCAGCGCCAAAATTTACTCCCATCTGCTGCCAAGGGTCATCAGCCCTTCCTTACCTTCTGATGTTCTGAGCTTTCTCTGTGCTTCTTATCTTAGTTGCTTTGCTTATGCTGTTTGTTAGTTTACTAAAAATGCCAGTGTAGTCAATTTTGGTACAAAACAGACAGAAGAAAGATGATCATGGGTATAAAAGCTCTTGTGGTATGTTACGTGGGTGAAGGTTTGCAAATGGGGTGTGAGCCATGCTGTCTTTTCACCGAACTTCTGTGTGACCACAGGGTTTCTGAGCACTGGAGGTTTTGAGGAGCAGGCGCTCTGGCAGCCCAGCGGCAGCGAGAAGAAACCCTGGATCCTCCTGAGGCAGGAAGGGCAGCAGGGTATGCGGTGGGTATGGCACCACTTCTAACCAAGCACTTTGCAAGTTGTGACACGGGCGCTGGTGCTGCGTGTTACTGACTCCCGTTAGCCTGTGGCTGGGCATTCAACACTGAGATCTGCAAAGGCCATTTGAGCCGAGAAGCATCAGTGTGCTTTGCAGTGCTGCTCTCGATCATGGGTCTGTACGGCCTCTGGTTTGTGTAACCCCTTGAAGCCATCAACCCAACTGTTAAAAGGTAATTCCCATTTGAAGCGCTTGAATCACAGAATCATGGAATGGTTTGGGTTCGAAGGGACCTTAAAGATCATCTAATTCCACCCCCCCTGCCATGGGCAGGGGACACCTCCCACTGGACCAGGTTGCTCAAAGCCCCATCCAGCCTGGCCTTGAACACCTCCAGGGACGGGGCAGCCACAGCTTCTCTGGGCAACCTGCGCCAGTGCCTCACCACCCTCACAGTAAAGAATTTTTTTCCTAATGTCTACTATAAATCTCTCCTCTTTCAGTTTATAACCATTACCCCTTGTCCTATCACTCCACTCCCTGATCAAGAGTCCCTCCCCAGCTTTCCTGTAGCCCCCTTAGGTACTTGAAGGGGCTATAAGGTCTCCCTGGACAGAGCCTTCTCTTCTCCAGGCTGAACAACCCCAACTCTCTCAGCTTGTCCTCATAGGAGAAGTGCTGCAGCCCTCTGATCATCTTTATGGCCTCCTCTGGACTGGCTCCAACAGGTCCATGTCCTTCTTATATTGAGGACCCCAGAGCTGGAGGCAGTACTGCCAGTGGGGTCTCGGGCATCTAGTTGGGAGAGCACTGGAGCAGTTCTGTATGGCAAAGTCATGTTCCCTGAGCATATGAAAACAGATGTTGGGAAACCCCATCATTCCCAAATCAGCAAAAAGCTGTTTTTCCTCTTGACAACAGTTTGTGTGTTTTCCTTCTGAGGTATTGCACGGGCCTGCGAAGAACTTCCTCTCTCTTCGCTCGAGTCAGAGGAGCCAAATGAGGGCAGGGAAATGGCACCGTTCCCTGTGGCTGCTCTGCCGTCACCAAGTGCTTGCAGGCAGCCTCTCCACGTGTGTGGTTTTTATATCTTTGTTTATTTTCCTGGCAGGAAGCCGTGCCTTGGGACCATGTGACAGCTCCGCCTCTCGTTATCGTGGCCCTCGGCACACTCGGCTCGCTGCAGCGTGGCAGAGCCAGCCAGCCACGGGCAGTGCTGGTTCCCCGGCAGGGATCAAGACTCCGGAGCAGGAGGCTGGGAGGTGGCGATGGAGGTCCTGCAGGGAGTCTTGGAGGGACCCCAGCTGCTACACCTGGGGACTGGGGTCATCTCTCTGCTGTTGACGGTTGTGGCTGTCTGCTCCCTGCCCTCCCTGATGAATTATTGGAGGCAATGGTGGGTGATGAAGCCGATCCCGGGTATCAGCCCCTGCTATCCTGTGCTGGGAAATGCTCTACTCTTGGAACCGGACGGAGAAGGTAAGGGCAGCTCATGCTGTAGCCCAGCTGTGAGGTCTCTGCACCACATGGGGCTTTCCTGGAGGAGCCAGAGCTGAACTGCTTGGCCGGTCGAGCTGTGGCTGGCTGGGGGGGCGGGTTGTAGGCTGTGCCGTCTCCTTTAGGTCACTCCGGGGCTGAGGGGAAGTGGATGAGAAGTGCGCAGTGGAGAGAAACTGCATAAATGTGAGGTTACTTTCAGTCAGAGGTTAGCTCGAGGTTCAGTCTGACAGTGGCTTCCAGATGCTGTGCTCCGACCCGTTTCCAGCTGTTGGCGAGGTGGAGCAGGCACGCTGTGGAATGTGTTTTTTTTTGCGGCAGGGAGGCGTGCTGGGTGCTCTGTCAGGAAACGCTGTGTCACAACGCAGAGCACTGCATCCCGTGGCTGTTAGATGCGATCCAAACAAAGCTTTCAGCTTGCAAAAGAAAAATACTTCTTTAAACACTTATCTTCCCCTAAGTGAGCATGTGCAAGGGACTTCCACATGCTGAGCTGCTGGGTCATTTTCAGAATTAGCTGTGCCTTAGATTTATGTGTTAGATGCAAAAGAATCATAGAATCATTTTGGTTGGAAGGGACCTTTAAGATCACCAAGTCCAACTGTTAATCTAACACTACCAAATCCACCACTAAACCATGTCCCTCAGCACCATGTCTACCCGTCTTTTAAATACCTCCAGGGATGGTGACTCAATCACTTCCCCGGGCAGCCTGTTCCAGTGCTTGACAACCCTTCCAGTGAAGAAATTTTTCCTAATATCCAATCTAAACCTCCCCTGGTGCAACTTGAGGCCATTTCCTCTTGTCCTATCGCCTGTTACATGGGAGAAGAGACCGACCCCCACCTGGCTACACCCTCCTTTCAGGTAGCTGTAGAGAGCAATAAGGTCTCCCCTCAGCCTCCTCTTCTCCAGGCTGAACAACCCCAGTGCCCTCTGCAGCTCCTCATAAGACTTGTCCCCCAGACCCCTCACCAGCTCCGTTGCCCTTCTCTGGACACGCTCCAGCACCTCAATGTCTTGTAGTGAGGGGCCCAGAACTGAACACAGTACTCCAGGTGGGGCCACACCAGTACCGAGTACAGGGTGTGATCACTTCCCGAGTCCTGCTCACCACACTATTCCTGATACAGGCCAGGATGCCATTGGCCTTCTTGGCCACCTGGGCACTCTGCCGGCTCATATTCAACCGGCTGTCCACCAACACCCCTAGGTCCTTTTCCACCGGACAGCTTTCCAGCCACTCCACCCCAAGCCTGTAGCACTGCGTGGGGTTGGTGTGACCCAAGCGCAGGGCCCGGCACTTGGCCTTGTTGTACCTCATACTGCTGCTGAGTATTTGCAGTCCATCCTCAAAACCAAACTTTTCTGTTCTCTCATGGATCAATGGTACCTGAGAGAACACTAATGTGCTACACGTTCCCTTTCCGTTTGGTACTTGGTTTTGCACAGGAGCATATTTCTTGAAGAGTCTGTGGTGTGAAAAAGGCTGGACCAGCAAGTTCTTCTGGGTGTGTTTGTGCTGCCGGTGTACGCCAGCCTGCCCTGTGCACTTGTGTTCCTGGCTGTGCTGCCAGACGAGAGAGCGACTGGGTCATGGGAGCGTGGTGAAGCCAAGGACCCGTACAGCATGGGCGCACACATTGCCCAGTGCTGATTCATGCTGACATGTGGTCCCTCTGTTCGTGAGGGTACACGCTCGCATTTTTCCTCTGGATCCAACCCCATACCTAAATGCAGATATGAGAGATCTTCCTTTGGTGGAAGCGAGGGCAAGCAGCTTTCCCTGAAGTTGACTTTGGCGAAGCAGCAGCAGGATTGTAGTCAGGATGCGTATATGTATATTCTTCTCCCTTTTTTTCTTCTTCTTCTTAAATCTTCTTAAAAAAACAAAGCAAAAAAGAACATTGCTTCTCTCTGCTGAAAACAATTTGATGGAGACTCTTAATGTCCTGTGGAGTCTCTAATCTCCTTTGTTAGCGGGAGTCACAGAGCCTCCATGCTTTAGTTAAGTCTGTGACTGTCCATCTTTGTTCCTGTTTATTTATGTAAAAATGAGTGAAGTTTGTAGTTTATAAACTTTTTCTTGAAAAATGTGAGAATTAAAAAAAGAAGATTTTTTTTAGAAAAAAGGATAAGCTTTTATAGCAGAAAGGAAATTCACTTTTCAACCGATGCTGATTTTATTTATTGGTATCAGTAGACAAATGCTGGAAAATTGGTGATATTTTAATCATGGTGATGTTAGGACAAAAAAAAATAGCAAAATAATCTGACACTCTTAAGCCAGTTGGGTATGGCGTCATTAGAACTTTGCCTAAGGCTAGGGAATACTGTATTCAGGTATCTGTTAGGAAACTAGGGTTTTTTTCCCTTTTTTTTTTCCCCCCTTTGATTCGGAGACCTTTGAATTTTCAACTCTGTAGAGGCCTTGGAGGGAGTAATTTATTGTTTAATCTCGTTTCTGAAAGGGCAAAGGCATGTTTAATCCTTGAACATCCTGATAGCGGCCGCCTCCTGCAGAATTGCAGAATGAACCTGCTTGCCCTCTGTGATGATACAGCTGCATCTGTGAGCAAGGGAAGAGCAGTAGATGGTGTTTTAATTTGATTCAGCGAGGTCTTTGGTACCATTTCCCATGCTCTTTGTATAGCTAAACTGGCAAGATGTAGACTGGATAAGTGGATAATAACGTGGCTGGAAAATTGGCTGGATTGCTGAGCTCACTGGTATGAAGTCCAGCTGGCAACTGGACAACAGTGGTACCTCTCAGGTGGTCCCCGGCAAAATGATCCTGTGAGTCTTTATGTGCTTAGAGATGGGGACATCTGAACTGCCAAATCCACAGTGGCCCTTTAAGAGGTCACTTACCCTTCAGTATGGTTTCTAAAAGGACAAGAGCCGTGTTTAATCCCGGAGCAGCCAACTGTCAGAAGCTCCTGCTAGAACTGCAAACCATCACTGATGGCTAAGGCTGCGAGAGAGTGAGAGGATTTAAGCATGCTGGAGTAAGAAGTAATTTGTTTGCCAACAAACTATAACGGTGTAAGGGCTCCAAATATTTCCTTAAGGAGTGCAGCTATCAGAAACTAAATATTTCAAGCTCCTGCACAGTGTTCTGCCATTACTGTGCACGACATCGCTTGTGGGTGCACCACAAATGTCAGTGCAGTCTCAGACGGGAAAAAGCTCGATGCTGTACTTGGAAAGTAAAGAATTGTCTTCATACAGCATTTTGGCTGGTGTCAGATAAGCCAAAATGTAAACATAACCCTGATAAATTTTGGTTTGGCTTTAATTGTTACAAACTGTCTTATCTACAGCTAGGAGGGGTTTCTCTAGAACAGAGTGCCTTCGAGAGTACAGCTGTAAAGAAATACTCCTGCAGTACAGCTAATAGATAGGTGCCAAATATGCTGCTTGGTCATAGTAGGAAGATAAAACCACAACAAAAACAGTATTACAGGACATATGGTGAAAAAGAGTTCATTACAGAAGTCTTTCTTATTCAGCTAACCCCTCTTTTTTAAAAATTCTAGTCTGCTTTTTTTTTCATTCCAGCTTTTTTCAAACAACTGCAAGTTTACGTTGAAGAGTTCAGGAGTTGGCCATTGTTCAAACTTTGGATAGGACCATTGCCTGTCATGATTTTGTATCACCCTGACAGCGTGGAGGTGAGTGTGCTTGTCTCCTGTCTATTCTACTGCATACAAAGCAACACCCAACCTGTTAGTTTCTATTCCCTCAATGTAATTTTTGCAAAAAAAGGGCTTGGACTGAATTTACTTGAGATCGTCTTCTGACCCAGTGCTAAAGAAAGGCTGAAAGCAGAGGAATATAAAAAGCCTAGTATTGAAAAAAAAAAAAAAAAGAATACTGAAAACGGCCAGGAAATGAAAGCACCAGCTCAGTATGTTTTATACAAAGCATCATCTCCTTTAGCTTTGTTGAAAACCTACTCCCAAGATCAGGACGGACAAGCAGATCGCAAGGAAGATGGGATCACTGAAATAGGGATAGAACATTATGAAATGCTGATTGCAGTGCTTGTGTCTATCTGGCTGACTTCTGCATTAGAACTTGGTGGGTCTGTCTTGATGTCATGAAATATAGGCTTTAGTTTTGCTACTGACAGTCATCATCCTTGAACTGGGAAGAGAGAGTTGATTTTTTTTGGAGTGTTTGTTGAAGAGATGGTGGTACTTGTGAGTTTGCTTAAGGCTGGAAACTGTTGGGTTTTCTCTGAGCTCTGCCTGTGACTTTGTAACACAGATTTTTCTTTTTCAGGAACATAAGGTGAGTGGGAGTACGGAGTATTTCATTGTTTCTCAGGATTGGTATATTTACTGAAAGACTTGAGGGTGTGAACTCAATGTTTCCCCTGTGTACTAGGTTGTACTGAAATATTGCGCATTTTACTGAGGCTCGGGGAATTTTTGTGGAAGAACTGAGGTTATGTGAAGTAACCTCAGCTGAAGAAATCTCTCTCCACCTAACAAGTGATGTTTTTTTTCCTCTCCTTTCATTTTTCTGACAGGTTATTCTGAGCAGTTCGAAACATATAGAAAAATCGTACCTGTACAAATTCCTGCAGCCGTGGCTGGGCACTGGACTTCTGACGAGGTATAGTGAAACGCAGGTGTATTGCTGTCTTTTTGAAATTGGCAGGGTATATGAGAGGAAGAGGGCTTGGTGGCAGGACCGCTGTGTGTATCTCTGGACAGAGCTGTAGATGATAGCTGTAGAAGTCTTACTCCTTGCGATGGCCTTCGTTGCTCTTTAGCAGCTGATGTCCGATAAAGATCTTTTGGCATTATCTGCTTCTTGGCAAATTTGGCCATTGTTACTGTTTTGCCCAGAGGCTTGAACTGAATGTGAGTTTTGGGAAGTTGTAGCCTATGGCAAGTGGTGTCTTTTGGTCTACAGTGCTACACGCTGGATGTTTTGAATGTTGGGATGTGTGTCGAGTGGTCAGCCCGCAGCAGAACTGTGACTGTGTGCATTGCTTATCCCAGCTGGTGATGCTGGAAACCAGCATGATGGGCCTGAGGTTGGTAATGCCTTGGGGTGGGATGGGAGAATATCTACACCCTGTCCTTCATTTCCCTCACAAAGTGGAGGCTTGTAAGAAGTGAGCCTGGGTAAAAGCCTAAGTCGGGAGTGGAAAGAGGGAGGAGCAGTGATGCAAGGGCTTGGTGTCCTTTGGTCTTGGGAGGGTCAAGAAAGGTTTGGTCTGGATAATGCAGTTATTCAAGACTCAGAGCAAGGCAAATATAGATTGTCTCGGGTGCCTTTGTGCCCCTCCTGGGTTTGTGCGAGAAGGTCAAGGTCCCCCTCTTAGCAGGTGAGCTTCGTTGCTTGTTTGGAGCCCTCAGAGGTGAGCTGCTTGTGCTTTGGGATGGGACCATGGTGTCGTAAAAGACAGCTGTGATCACGTGGTGTGGGAGGTGCAAGTTTATAGGAGAGGACGAGGAATGCCTTTTATCCTGAGTTTTGTTCATGGCCCTTAAGAAGGCAGTAATCAGTAGCATAGTGCAGAGAGTAGAGGTCCATGGGCATGAGGCATGGTGTATCCCCAATGCTGGTCATCTTCTTTACTGGTTGTTTTGTTTCCAGTAGACCTTTAGGGGTGTTTTGAATTCCTTGTGCTTGCAAAAACATGATGGAGGGGAATGTTCCAGTCTTTGCTGATTAAGGGCAGTAGTGGTAGACAGCAAGCAGATAAGCTGGCCTGAGGAGTGCCCTAATAGCAGGTTAACAGGAGAAGCGGTGTGATGGCTTACTCTGTAAGAAGAGCTGCCAGTTGTGTTCCTGTGGGGCATGTGATTCAGAAAAAGTGAACAAGAAACCTCAGGAAGTTGGTGTCACCCACTGTGGCTCTGTGCTCTTTCAGTGACATGTGGCAGGGAGGTGGTTGCCTCTCTCCAAGGACGTACTTTGTAGCCAGACCTTGAGGCAGTAATTTGCCTAATGTCCATGGACCCTAGTTCTCTGCAATCCTCACTTCCTAGTCAGCAGATGAGAGCAAGCACGGCTGGTGATCATAGAATCATAGAATGGTTTAGGTTGGAAGGGATCTTGAAAATCATCTAGTTCCACCCCCCTGCCCTGGGCAGGGACACCTCCCACCAGCCCAGGTTGCTCCAAGCCCCCTCCAGCCTGGCCTTGAACACCTCCAGGGATGGGGCAGCCACAGCTTCTCTGGGCAACTTGTGCCAGTGCCTCACCACCCTCAAAGCGAAAAAAATCTTCCTAACACCTAATCTAAATCTCCCCTCTTCCAGTTTGAAGCCATTCCTCCTCGTCCTATCACTACACACCCTTGTAAGAAGAGCCTCTCCAGCTTTCCTGTAGGCTGCCTTCAGATACTGGAAAGCCGCTATAGGTCTCCCTGGAGCCTTCTCTTCTCCAGGCTGAACAACCCCAACTCTCTCAGCCTGTCCTCATAGGAGAAGAGCTGCAGACCTCTGAGCCTCTTTATGGCCTCCTCTGGACTGGCTCCAACAGGTCCATGTCCTTCTTATGTTGGGGGCTCCAGAGCTGCACACAGTACTCCAGGTGGTGTCTCATGAGAGTAGAATAGAAGGGCAGAATCCCCTCCCTTGACCTGCTGGCCACACTTCTGATAGAGTCCAGGATACGATTGTCCTTCTGGGCTGCTATTGCGCATTGCCAGCTCATGTTGAGCTTCTCGTCAGTCAGCACCTCAGAGTCCTTCTCCTCAGGGCTGCTCTCAGATTCACAGAAACAATGTGACGACCTGAGGCCTTGATGCTGAATAGCTGGTTTGTCCTATAGGTGGCTGTGCTGTATCCCTCTGAGCCTGTGCACTGAGCAACTACAGAGGCTGTATTGCCTGAAGGTTTGTTGGCATCTCCTTTTGTTGAGAGCAGCTATAGAAATGGTGGGTTGTGCTTTGGAGAGAGCTGGAGCAAGAAATATTTTCATTTTGCTCCTTCTGGGGAGCACTATGGGCAGGTTGAAGAGTCATCTACAGCATGTCCATCTGTGAAGGTGTTCCAGGCTGCAGTTTTCACAGTGTAATTCCTGTGATGGTGAGGCATTTATTTTTGACTTGGAGTTTTTAACCTTTCCTTCTCCCTGTTAATTTTGCAGCACTGGAGACAAGTGGCGGTCACGGAGGAAGATGATAACTCCCACGTTCCACTTTGCAATCTTAACTGACTTTTTAGAGGTTATGAATGAACAAGGAAGTATTTTGTTGGAGAAACTTGAGAAGCATGTTGACAAGGAACCGTTTGATGTCTTTCTAGATGTCACTCTGTGTGCCCTTGATATCATCTGTGGTAAGTCCTCTTCAGTTACTGTGTTGGGGCTGTGAATAACGCGGATGCTTATGAGCACAGCTGTGCTGTGTTGTGTGAGGAGACAGTTGAAGAGGAATGTCCCTGCATATCGTCGAATGCATTTCCATCCTCCCAAGGCCATCCTTTCTTCTAGGATGTCTTGCATGTATCTGAGCAGGTGAGTTTGTGGGACGGGCAGGGTAGCAGTCTGAAGTGAGACTGTGTTGAGGAGCGGGGTGGTTGGGCATGGAAATGTAAAGCGAGCCCATCACCTGGAAAGGGATGTGTGTATTTACCTGTCAAAGGAATGGCGTGGTGACAGTCAGAGGCTGGGAGCAGTAGTAACTCATTGTGTACAGGGACTCTGCTTCTCACTTAGCACTTGTGAACTGTTGGCGATTTCCTCCTCCTAGAAACGGCGATGGGCAAGAATGTGGGTGCTCAGGAGAATAAGGATTCTGAGTACATTCGTGCTATCTACAGGTAAATGGACATTTTCCTTCACTGCTTTGTCTGGAGTTGATGCGGCTGGTGTGAGGAGTTCATCTGCTGTGGGCCAGGAGAGAGGACCAGGGGGGTCACAGATGGAGGTAGAAAACCAAGAAGGCAGGAAACACTTCTGCAGATTTGTATATGCAATGTAGTATGTGCGATGGCAGGCTGAGGCTTTGAAAAGGGTGCCAGCTGGCACTTAGTTAATCCATTGGTATGAGAGGTTAAAAAAAATATGGAGCTGCAGCATTTCAGACCAGCATGACTGGTGGAATTGGGAGGATGCTGGTTTAGACAGCGTGTTAAAGCTGAGGTACCACTGCTCTGCAGCTGATGGCAGTATTTATGCCATTCAAATGGTATGGGACTGTCCAGTGGATTAGGAAAAGCATGGTTTATATTCCACTACACTGGTGTGTCAGCCTAGATGAGACGTAGCTGCTTGTGGCATCTCACCCCTAGCCTTTAATGGGGCTTGTTGAGACAGGTGTGTTATAAAAAGGGGGGTGGAATTAAAGGGTTTGGTTGTCATTAGTTCCTTGGCCTTTCCCAAATGGTACCACAAGTGGGCCCAAAGTTGGTCTAAATGTAATAATTACTCCTCTAAGTCTGTTTCTGTAGCCAAAAGCATGAGCAAGAGCTGAAAAACAATGACAATCAGTCCTTCCAAAAGTACTCCAGTTGTGTTTGAGCATACTTGAAGTCTCATAATCTGTATTTCAAATACATTTCATGTGCTGTCTGGCATTTATGGTATCTGGATAGTTAAGTAGGAATGTAAGGCTTTTAGATGGCTGTTTGAGGTCACGGGGCAGATATTTTGGACCCCTGACACAAGTAGTCTTCTCAGGCTGTACATAACTTTTCAGCATGGTCATTGCTTTACTGAGGTAGAGTGGGGCTGGACTGGATGACTTAATATGTCTGTCTCAAGAGGTTTCCCACTAAATGAGAGTATTCTCTCCTGCTCAGAGATCAGTGCTTTAAGATATAAATCATGGTGATGCTGGGACGGTTTACAGAAAATCTGAGGTGGTTTGAAATCAGGAAACAAATATGAACAGCCTTCCCTTCAGACGAATGGCTTTAAACCCACACAGTGTGTTGAGTTCCATTTCGTTGGGGGAGGGAGAAGGTTTTTTTTGGTTCTTGAAACTGTGCTGTAAATGTTTGGTTTTTTTTTTTTTGTCACGAAATGTTACATGATGTAATTGTTGTGCCCCTAGGATGAGTGATCTAATCCAACAGCGACAGAAGAGACCTTGGCTTTGGCCTAATCTTGCATATAAACTGTTCAAGGAGGGAAGAGAGCATGACAGGAACCTCAAGATCCTTCATGATTTTACAGATACAGTATGGATTCTTTTTTTTTATTTTTGTTTTTTTTTTTTTAATGGTACATTCTAGTTGTTTGAGCAAAGTCTTGCACTCAGTAGAGAGCTTCCAAATGGGGGTGAGGTTCAGCCCCCTTGTTACGCATCTATTAAGAGGAGAACACCTCTCTGTTGAGATGCCAAGGAATTCCCTGAAAAGAAGACAACAGCTGACTTCTCCGTTAGGAGCTCTGTCATATTTAAGCGAGGGAGCGTACTGCTCCAAGGGAGTAATAAGACTTACAGGACCTTGACAGCTGAAACAAACGACAGGAATTCATTGAACTCTTGTTCTGCCCCAGATGCTCCACATCTGACTCACCTGCATCCGCTCACTGCCAAGTTTGTAGCAGTAAGCACAGGGCTCTGCTTGGTAATGCCACTTGGTCCAGCCCTCAGAAACTGAAGCCTCTGTTCATTTTCCCCTACGGGGAGAAAAACTGCTGAGTGAGCAAACACACGCAGGTCCCCACGTCAGCAGTAAGACACTGACACAGAAACCTTTAAGCATACGTCACTGACTTGGCGTAAAGTGCAGTGTTCTCTCGCCATGGTGTACGGTGCAAGTAACGCTCCTTTCTCTCGCCAAATAGCTCCCTATGCTGTTCTTGCCAATGGTTGCCCTCCCAAATCTACTGTTAGGATGTTACCAGATGGGCTGCTTTCCCTGGAATAGGTGTATGTATCCCACAATGTCATTGTATCAGTACCCACAATGTAGGAAATAATCTCTGAACTTTCACTGCGTATAATGAGCCACATTGACTCTGCGTTGTTTATAAGTAGTTCATGTTTTGCGCCCTTTTATTGGGAATTGCAGCAGTGAGGCATGGGAGAGGCTTTCAAAGGGACCTAAGGTAATGCTTGTTCTCTCCTCATGCTGGGTTGGTGCACTGAATATAAGAAGCCACATCTTAGAAGATGGCAAAGGAACAGTAAATAATAATATCACCTAGTGTAGCTGCTGACAGAAAGCACTGAGGCAAAAGGTCATTAATTGTGTGTTTTTATATGTGTATGTTCAGGGAGGGAAACAATGTGCGTGTATATAACTGTATTTTTTTTCCCATTCAGTGCTTCCTCTGAACAGAATTACATACTCTACAGCCTCTATTTTTCTGTTGAGAGCAAGACCAGTTTATTGAAGGGTTCTGTTTTGCTGTTATGACAACGGTGGTGACAGCAGGAAATCTCTGTCTGTCACTGGGGCTGTGCTTTGACCTAGAAAAGGGAAGTTCAACCATTGCTCTCATACTGAAGAAAATTTAGGAAGCTTTAGTTTAGTGGTTCCAGCCGTGCTGTGTGTAGTCCTGATGCAGGGTTGAGGGGTGCCCTGGCTTCTCTTCAATCTCCTGTGTTCCTCAGAGGTTGGGGATGTGATCCTTAGTTATTGGATAGGGCGGAGAATACCTTCTTGGTGATCAGTCTGTTCCAATTGTGGTGATGGGTTTTTTTTGATTTGCTGTCACTATAACTGGCATTCACAATTGGCTTGTTCCAGATGTTCTGGATGTGTTTACACTTCTTGATCATCAACAACTTGTTTGCATAGTTTGGCTACCTATTTTCTTGATCACACAAAAGCTATTCAAGGTTTGTTCTATTGCTTGGGACAAGAGGGGTTGGTCGTATTTCACGTACTAACACAAAAAGTCAGTTAAAGTTCATGAGCTAATGCTGACAGCTGTGCTAAGTAGCTCATGTAGACTGCTGCAGATGTTTTAATAAGTTGGGACAAACCTGTGTGATGCAGACTGTGCACATGTGCTGCGTGCGTCATATCTAATATAATGGTTCTAATCTCAGGTCATTGCAGAAAAAGCTGCAGAACTTGAGAACACCAAGCAAATGAAGTGTGATGCTGACGGAAACTGTGAAGAAAGCGGCTCCAAAAAGAGGAAAGCTTTCCTGGACATGCTGCTGAGTGCAACAGATGATGAAGGGAACAAATTGAGCTACAGAGACATTCGTGAGGAAGTGGATACTTTCATGTTTGAGGTATCCAAGGAACCCTTTGGTTTGTTGGTTTGTTGGGCGAGTTTTTGGTTTCTTCCTGCCCCCGAACCTGAGATTCACCATTTGCCGGTGGTGACTCCTCCTTTTCTTAGTTCAGGAGGTTGCTTTTAATAGCAGTTGTTTTAGCCCTGGAAGCCTAAGACGAAATCTCTGTAGGATAGAAACTACTGAAGGATAGAAACATTTGATCCAGAACTCTGTGCTCTGGCAAAATATTGGGCAATACACGTGGCAGGCCCTGTCTATGTGAGCAGGCTCTGCTCATGAAAGCGGATGAGTAATAAAAGCTTCATGGCTGACGTGGGCCATGGGCTCTCAGCTCCCGTGGCAAACTTCATTAATACTAAAGAGACCACTAAATGGTTTCAGTGTTTCACCTTGAATTTTGTCAGCTCTCCTCACGTTTTGTCCCTTGCCACGTTGGCTGTAACCTCCTGGTTCTGTCGTCAGCTGTGCACTGGTGTATTGTCTTCTCATGTCTGGTTCCCTGTCCAGTGAAGGATCTAAACAAGACTTTCACAAGTTTTCCACACACCTCCATTGGGTGGACCTGAATTCTACCTCAGAAGAGCTTAATTCAGTCATATTACTGCTGTTGTAATCTAGAGAAACTGTCTTCCCATCTTGTGATTCCTGTACTAGCTGGATTTTGAAGAGGTGCAGCATCCTGAACTTCACAAGTGCACCTTTTTGGTACCAAAATCCTTCTTTGGCCAACTTCTCCCTCTTGTGTGCCCCTCCTTGTCTTCCTCTCTTCCCTCTTTTCTCTTTCCCTTAGTTTCCTTTCCTTTTAAAGCTTTTATGCAGTGCTGAGAACTGTAGTAGCTGATCCCCTTCTCAAAGGAAACTAAGAAGTATTCCCTTCTACAGCCACTGTACTGTGTCGCATTAGACCCTTTTTTGGATAGTTTTGTAAAGGCTACTGATTTTGCCCATTGTATCTTTCCTGTGGTAGTTGTTGGCCCCCGAGATGTTACGTTGTTGACTGGACGACAGTGTGTTGGATAGAGTTCTTCACTCTTTATTTTTGTTTTTCTTGTGGTCGTGGGACTACTAAGTCTCACTTTGCATACTACCTGCACACTGAAGTATTTACAAAGCCTACTTGAGCACAGGAATGGTGTTGAAGTGAACGTCTTTGTAAATCTGGACCTCTAGGGTCACGATACGACAGCAGCTGCTATGAACTGGGCCCTGTACTTACTTGGACATAATCCTGAAGCCCAGAAGAAGGTTCACAGAGAACTGGATGAGGTGTTTGGTACGTTTCTATTTCCTCTTCATTAGGGTTGTGGTGATGGTTGCATTTGTGAGCAGGGATGTGACACATTATAAGCCTAGATTTACATAGAAGGGGAGGTAGGAATGTGTCTTGTGGCCCTTCTGGAGCTTTCAGTAGCTAGAGGTGGTTGGGATGGGTGCTGGAAGGTCTGTAGGAGACTACAGCCGACCTTATGTCTTTGGGGCAAGGCATACATGTTCAATGTATGTGTAACACCTTCTTCTATGTGGTCTTGGTGCAGGATGAGAGTTCACAGAGGGAGCTGGGATGAGTTTGTTTAACCAAAACTGGGGAGTTTTGCTCATCCCCCTACTTGTTTTTGGACAGGCAACACTGAGCGTCCTGTTACAATGGATGATTTGAAGAAGCTTCGATACCTTGAGTGTGTTGTGAAAGAAGCCCTTCGGCTCTTCCCTTCAGTTCCACTGTTTGCCCGTACCTTGAGAGAGGACTGCTGTATTAGTAAGTAGTGTCCTGCTTTTGCTGCTTCCTATCCTGCTAACATCTCCTCAGTGGAGGTGTTTCCCAAGTAAAGGGCAGCATTGTTTTATTTTTTACTATGCTGTGGTGTAGAGAAAGTCACTTATTTGCTGTTTTAACCCTTCGCCCTTTGCCTTTTCTCTGTAGGAGGATATCGGATACCAAAAGGCACAAGTGTTCTTGTCATAACTTATGCCCTGCATAGAGACCCCGAGATCTTCCCTGACCCACAGGAGTTCAGGCCTGAGCGATTCTTCCCTGAAAACTGTAAGGGAAGGCACCCGTATGCTTATGTGCCCTTCTCAGCTGGTCCCAGGAACTGCATTGGTAGGTAGCTGAAGACGAAGCCCTTGTAATGTGACAGTGCTGCTTTTGGTGTGGTGACTGTGACAGCAGTGAGTGTGTCAGCACTTGAAGTCTTGATGTGCCCGCTGGTCATGTGCCCCACTGCTCAAAATTCCCAAAATTCCCACCCCCAAATTCTGGGCACTGTCTCCCCTGCAAGACTGGTCCTCGAGCTGCCCCGTTTTGTTTCTTCCCAAGGGCAAATGTCATCCCAAAACTTCCTCTTCAAGTGCCACTGAGACACTTGGCATTTATCAGTGCTCAAAGTAGAGGCGTTTGTTGTTTATAGTGTAGAACACACAAAAAGTCTGTTCCCTGCGCTGATCTTAAGTGCGGATGGGGAACATCCAGCAATTGCCATGTCATTTACAAGAACGGGAAATACAACTACTTCTGGGGTTTTGGTTTCGTTTGCTTTCTTTTTGGGGGAGTGGGTTTGGCTTTTTTTGTTGGTTTTAATGTGTCTCGTTGGGAATAGGTGCCCTTCCTGTAAGAAGAGCAGACTAGGTCTTCCCATCTTCCAAAGAGGAATCTGATTTAATGTTACACGTCTAGCTAGTTCCTGGGTGTACAGGAACATGTTCAGGAGAGGTGGTTCATTAATATCTCTGCAGAAATACATCACCGTGTACATGTGTACAGACATCCATCTGTGCATCATGCAGAGGAGAGCACAGAAAAAGTTTTGAGCACTGGGTTTTGTGTCCTGTTCCTATTTTCAGTTTCTTTTGAGTGAACTGCCTGGATTGTCACACTTGGTTTGGTTTCCCTCATATTTCCCTGCTCTCCTCTTTCCTCCTCCATCTTTCTCTGAAACGTAAATTGAACTTTGCCCTCTGCGCTGGCAAATCAGTGTGAGATACTTAGTATTCTTTGAAGGAAGGTCGATCTGTTGCCCTGTTGCAGTTGTATCTCCTTTGCTCTTCCCCGCATGTATGGAACAGTGGGATTTGTCTCTCCTCTCAGTCCCTGTACTGCATCTCCTCCTGCTCTGGCCCGTCATCCGTTCCCCACTGCCTCGTCCACCCAAGAGGTGTGACAAGGCTGTGTTTTGTATTGGTTCCTGTAAAGTGCTGACTGATTTCTCTCTGCCGTTTGAGTTCCATCTACCGCGGGAAGAAGGATGTGCTGGGGATTGTCCGGGGAAGGCCAGAGTTGTCATGCAGAGAAAAGTGCTCATTTCAGTCCTATCCGTATGACCTTGATTCTGACCTAAAGCCAGTTCTGTTCTTGAGGCAGATGCACAGTCCTTGCTGTCCTGTGCTCCAAGGGGTATCGCTGTGAGCGTGCAAATGCGGCAACTGTTGATGCAACCTGACATTAACATCTTTTTTTTTTTTTTTTCCTGCCCTGTAATTCGTAGGTCAGCGCTTTGCACAAATGGAGGAGAAAACTCTTCTAGCCCTTATCCTGCGGCGCTTTTGGGTGGAATCATGTCAAAAGCCAGAAGAGCTTGGTATAACTGGAGAACTGATTCTTCGTCCAAATAATGGCATCTGGATTAAGCTGAAGAGGAGGCCAAACACTGGACCAGAATGAAAGGAAATTCAAGATTTTTTTTCAAAAATCCGCCAAGCTATTTAGGCTGAGATGTTTTTAAATCAAATATTTTGATTGCAGTCCAGCAATTTGTTGAAACTAAAGTTTTTACTGATTGTTTCATTAAAGAAGATGTTGTAATAGCCCTAAATGGCTCTACTTTTCTAATACACGTGAACTTTATGTTCACCTTTGAAGTGCAAGTCTTTAAACATGAAATCTTAGTGCCTTACCTACTTGGATGAAACTATTTTATTGCAACAGTGCAAAAAAAATTAAATTATGGTAGTGACAACAGTAATGCTTGTGATGGAGTGGTCTGGTCATATTCCACAGCATTTGTGAGGTAACAGATTGCGTCAAATCTTTGTGTCGTTTTCAGGGTTTTTTGGTTCTGAGAGGTACAAATAATCAATTCTACCACTTGGCACTTTTTTTTTTCTGTTTTGGTGATGACTGCATCTATGAAGACAAAGCAAAATCTCTGAATAATGTCACTCCTCCTTTGTAAGCATTTACAGTAGTTCTTAAGTAGTGAGTGCTCTGTGTTATTTTTTACCATAGTCTACCATAAGCATTAATCTTTATAATCATACCATGAACTAGATAGTGTGCAAATTACACACGGGATTTCATAATGACTGAAACACTGTATTATTACAATTTTTGAGAATAAACTTCTGCTATGCCTCAATATGGAATGAAATTATATCTGTGCAAGCTGCATGCCTGGGTGCAGGTAAATTACTGGTGGATAATTATTTCTCATCATCACTTCCTCTGGGGTGGTCGACCAGATTTTATTGTGTTACTCAAAGCTGAAACCATGAGCCAGTCTGCGCTTGCCTTCTGTGGTCCTGAAGACAACACAGAGAACTTCATGCTAATTGATGTTAAAGAGGAATCGCAGTGATGCAATGAAGCACCTGTGAAAGTTTCTGACTGTTTGTAGCTTCAGGACAGGTCAAAATCTGCGACAAGCCACGCAGCTGGAGAACAAGCTCTCCATGACTTTCAAATGCACTGAAGAAAAAGCTGGTGCTAGACCAAGCTGGGGGTCCTCTAGGTGGTCTGCCTTTTACTTCTGCCCTGTGCTTTGGCACTTCTTTTGGCTGATGTGTGTTACCCAGCATGGTCCCTGGCACTGCACAAAGAAGGGTGCACGCCGATAATAACAGTCTTTATCTGCTGCTGGAGCAGTTGCTCTCGCCACCATGGTTGGTGGTGGGGGTTGTAGGTGTGCTGTCACCTTTAGGTTGTTCTGGGGCTGCGGGCGACCTGCAGAGGGGAACTGGTGAGATGCTGGAGGTCAGAGCTGATATGGCTGATATGGACTGGTTCAACTCTTATGATTAATGTGTTACGGAGCAAGAAAGGAGATAATTTGCCCTTATCGGTTTTGTCGACCTTTACAGATTCTTTTGTGTTTCCTTGTGCCCTTTTAACGACACTTGGTGGTACTGCTGTGCTTTGTAGAACATCAGAATAGCAAGAAAATAATTCCTATGTTTTCCAAGTAAATGAGAGGTTTTCTTGAACCTGCTGAATGCTTTATATTCTGATAAACCTAGGTTTTACCATTTTCTGAGGATCTTATAAAAAGAAAAGGTTTAACTGCTTAGTTTACGTAAACAGTATCACAGACCCTGACAAATAGTTTATTGGAATTGCTACCTTCCTTCTGCCATTAAGAAAGTGGAATTAATGTAACAATGATAATATGACTATGTTCTTCAGCCTTCATTTTCAAAGGCAGGCTTCATTGCTATGTAATAACAAGAATTTAAGTTTACAGGGCTCATAGTAGAAATTGTTTTCTTTGTAATGAGATAACTTTTGAGACAACTTCTTACGTTAATAAACATTAAAAAAATAACACGAGTTTTCCAGAGAGACTCTAAGTTAAGGTATTATTTAATGCTTGTGGGTACTTGGTAGCGTGAGCATTGCAGGTATACAAGATTTGCACCCAGAATACTTTTTTCTCAGGGCATTTGGTATGTAGCTGAAACCTGGAGAGGAACCTCATGTGTTTTGTTAAACTATGTCCTTAAACTGAGGACTTTTAAGACAAATTAAAACTAATATTAATTCTTTTTCTTCTGTGGGATGTTTTGTGGAAACAGTTTTTAAAATTGACCAAACTATAACAATTCTCTCCACAAGGAGATCATTTTTGTGACATCTTTCTACAACAGTATTTTTGCTTGTGCTTTGGTTTTGTTCCATACTCTTCTCGTATAACTGCATGTCAAGTAAATTGTAATCTTTTTATAATCTCTGGTGGGAACAAGAAAAATAATTGAGACAAAAACTGGATAAAACTGTAATGAGGGACTCATTGTTAAAAGTGCATGGGCTGAAATGCTGGCCCAGGGTTACCAAAGCAGAAAATCCCCGTTTAATGGTGCACATACTATCTTTGCCAAGTTAAGCACTGATGTAATCACCCAGTCTCTGTGTTCAGAGCCGTTCTGAAAAGGCGGTAACCTCTTGCCTTTTGTTGTGAAAACTGGTTCTGAAGCAAGCTGAGGCTGTTAAGGAAATAAATATCGAGGAAATCAATACCGAAAGAACAGGAACTTTGTGCCTGCAGGGTAGGTGTTAGATAGCTCGTGCTGCGTAGAGTGTATGCTTTTATTAACCTGCGTCATGTGGCATGTTGTTGGTTGTGGTCAGCAACAACCCCTTTTTTTTTTTAATTTTTTTTTTTTTTTTAACCCTGTAGGACTTAGGAATGCAGTGCAGCCTTGCCAGGTTTCCCGATAAAGTAGTAGGACAATAAAATATTATGTAATAAAAGCTACTTGTACATAGGAGCTGTTTGGGATTTTGTTCTGCTCGTTAGGTATCTGCTGATGCTTAGATCTGAAGGTGGTGGCTGAACTCTAAACCCAAATATTACTCCTGAGTAATGGTCCGTATAGGGTCATCTCAATGATGCTAATCACGGGGTGGTGCTGGCTGTGTTTCGAAAATATGACAGCCTTGCTCTAAGAAGTTGACAGCCTTGTCTCCTATAAAGAGCCCTTTTGTAGGGTGACAGAAAGGGCACGACTTTCTACTGGGATGACACCAAAAGAGTGTGTGAGTGTTTCTGGATCGTGGTTTACAGCCATCATGAAGAAAAGCGACAAGTCCTATGTGTGTTTTCTTGGGTAGCGCTGCTTGAAAGTGCCTCCAGGGCTGCCTCAGAGACACTGGAGGCTTCCAGCCACCTTGATACAAACTGCTTTTTGGGCTTTGAAAGCCAAATGTTTGGGGCACATGCAGGAGGTGGACTTGTGGTGGCTAACAAGACATCCGCCTGCCTTCCCATACTTAATCTTCATGTCACAGAAGACAAACACCTGTGTGTAGATGTTTGTACTCTGCTGCATACAGATCCTCTTGCCGTGCGTGATTCAACATGGCGTCTCCCTGATACTCCTCTTCCAGCAGGTACAAGACTCAAAGAGCCTTTGGAGAATCCAACTCCACCTTCTTTCATAAAAGCAGTATCCATACCACGCCTTAGCAAACCTCCCAGTGTAGTACTACCTCAGTTCATAGGTCATATTTGGAAGATGATCTTCATAGTTTGCATAGATAAAAGACTAAATTAACTCACTTTCTAAAAAAAATTAAAGAAAATCTTAGATTTTTTTCTGAAAACAGGAGTTCTCTGCTAAATATAACTCTATTTTTCGCTTGACAAATGGGCTTTTCTGATCCATGCCTGCAGTGTAGCTTGTGGAGATGAAGTCACCATTGGAAATGTAAATTATTTTGAGAGAAGAGAGGCACTCAGCAAAAAAACTGTATGCCCAAACCTGCAGACCTGACTACAGACTAGTGGTTCAGGTACGCATATAACTTCCCCAGGAGTTACTGTTTGACGATGACCAGGCCCTGTAAATCTTAGCCAATGGCAAAGTCACTGTGATCCTTTAAGAGGCTGAAATGTTCTGCCTTCTCTAATTAGTCTAACAACAACCAGCATCAGGTGTTCTAGCTGCAAGCACCAAGGCCTTTAGGCAGTAATGTGATTCTCTGGTTAGAAGAAAAAGTAAAATATATTTATAAGAAAAAAACCAAAGAAGCCCTCTTATTAAAA
>VZSZ01000325.1:436300-460038 GCA_013398815.1 Ibidorhyncha struthersii
AGCCCCATCCAGCCTGGCCTTGAACACCTTCAGGGATGGGGCAGCCACAGCTGCTCTGGGCAACCTGGGCTGGTACTATAAGCTATAAGCCCTTTTTAGGTACTGAAAGGCCACTATAAGGTGTCCCCAGAGCCTTCTCTTCTCCAGGCTGAACAACCCCAACTCTCTCAGCCTGTCCTCGCAGCAGAGGTGCTCCAGCCCTCGGAGCATCTTTGTGGCCTCCTCTGGACCCGTTCCAAGAGGTCCATGTCTTTCCTGTGCTGAGGGCCTCAGAGCTGGACACAGTACTGCAGGTGGGGTCTCCCCAGAGTGGAACAGAAGGGCAGAATCCCCTCCCTTGCCCTGCTGGCCACGCTGCTTTTGATGCAGCTGGGGATGCGGTTGGTTTTCTGAGCTGTGTGTGCACATTACCCACTCATGTTGAGCTTCTCATCCACCAACACCCCCAAGTCCTTCTCCTCAGGGCTGCTCTCCATCCATTCTCTGCCCAGCCTGTATTTGTGCTTGGGATTGCCCCCACCCAGGTGCAGGACGCTGCACTTGGCCTTGTTGAACCTCATGAGGTTCACACCGGCCCACTTCTCCAGCCTGTCCAGGTCCCTCTGGAAGGCATCCTGTCTCTCAGGCATGTCAGCTGCACCACTCAGCTTGTGCCTCATACTTTAAATGTCCACTCCACAAAGCCATATTGAAATGAGCAATTATGTTGTTCCTGTCTTTACTGGCACTTTTCCTCATTCCCTAGGAGATGCTTTTCCTCTTGTTCCATGCCACGACTGGGGGGGTGTCTCATCACAGAGAGTGGATCTTCTCCCGTGATGAAGCTGCTTTTTCAATGGGGTTGCCATAAGAAATGTGGGATTTTGTTTTGGCAGGCAGAATAGACCAAAATCAGACCAGAATAGTGTCCAGTCATTCATTTCCTGAAGTGAAATAACTTAGTAATTCCCACTGCCTTTGCAGATGAATGAGATTTTGCATAAGTCACATCGGCATCAGCAGAAAGCAGTATCAAGCTAGTAGGCAGTTGCACTGCCAGGGAGATTTTGTCTTAAAGAACTTGCTCACAGCTTAGGCTAAAGCAGTTTCTGGTTTTGTTTTGTTTTTTTTTTTTTTTTAAATACCAATTCAAAATGCAATCAAACAGAATCAAAACAGAAGCAAGCACTCCATTTTGTTTCAGATGATTCATCTAGGTTTTGTACTTGTATCATTGAAAATGTTTCAATTTTATCAAAATGTTTTGATGAGCTCTTCTTTTAACCCTGCCATCTTAGTTACTAACTCTTGATTACAATATCCCAGGTTAGTTGCCAGAATATTATTGGAAGATAAATGAATACGAGGAAGGAATTCAGACAACAGTTATCTCACATGGAGCCTTTATGGGCCTAAGGAGTATTAGATGTCTTTGATATTCCATGGACTTTGAATTTCTAGCTCTTCTCCTAGTATAAATCATGTCATCTCTTTTTGGATTTCCTTGAAGCTTGGTAGACTGATGCCAGTTGAGAGTTTGTCTCAGCATATTTTATAATTTGTCCTATAATAAATATGTCTTAGGGTATAATTAACAATAATTCATTCGGGAACATGGAGTTTGTAACACGTTCTTTTCTCTGCACAGAAGTACAACCCTGTTGATTTGAGCAGGAGTGCAGCGGTGTAACCAGGGGAGCATTTGTCGTCTAAGTAGCAGCCCCACTGAAAGAAAATGCATTTATTTTGTGAAGCGAGTGTGATCATTATGATTCTCCTTGAATAGCATTGCTGCCTTATTTCTCAGCTTCACCATCAGTACCAATTGATGCTGATATAGAGGTAGTTAAAATGATGTATGCTTTTTGGTAGGAGTGCAACATATAAATTTGAGAATTCAAGAAAATATTTTTTCTTTTTTTTTTTCCTCACTAGTTTGCTTATGAAACAACTATCACCCAATGACTCCTTTTCCCAAGACAAATTTCTAAAATAGGGATAATGGATTATAGAAGTCAAATCTTACAGAAGCTTCTGATGAATGGGTATGACTGTGTACTTTATGATGAGACACATGATCTTGGTGAAATTTATGATGAATCTGCCCTGTTTTTTTGTCTATTTGAACTGTATACCTTATTTTTCCAAAAGTGTGGGGTTGGGTTTTGGGGGGTTTTCGTTTTGTTTTTTAATAAGATGGTAATGAGCTGCAATAACACTGCACAATACCTGAGCTGGAAAGCCCAGATGAGAAAAGAAAAGTGAAGAAATTAGAAATCCTTGGAGAGAAGTTATATCCTTTTATGCCACCGACTGAAATGCACACACACAAAAAATGAAAAAAAAACCCCATTTTAATTGAATACTATGCAGGTTGAGCAACAGAAAAGTGTTTTAAGTTCAGCTTGTTTTGTTTATAAATATTCAGATACAGGATAGTTTTTGTGATTGTTTTCAGGAATAAGAAAATTCTGTAATTTGAAATAAAGGTGATAATTCTTCCAGAAGTGTAAAGGCTTATCATCATTTTATAGATGAGAAAAGAGAGACTAAGTGACATACCTGAGGTTACACCGAAAGGCTTCCGCGGTGTTGGCTGGGGATAGTGTACTATCCTGTAGCTGTAGTCCCACGATACCTCCACACTCCACGGCTGATGGAAAATCTCCTCTTCCGAGCTGAAGGTCAGAGCTGTACAGGCATCCTGGTCTCAGAACACTTCATGTTACAGGAATAATTAATGTGTTTTTGCAGCAAAGCCTTTCAGCGCTCTCCCTTGTCGCTGTTACACGCTTAAAACGGAAGAGAGCACATAAAACCAAAAGCTGCTGTGCCAAAAACATCTGAGTCGTCTCCTACAAGCATGTCAGGGCAAAGCACATGGATGCACAGGGGAGTATGAAGACTCTCTTTGAGACAGTTCTTCCACTGTAAGGAGGATTTGGAGACCTTGCTGGCACAGAAGTACTGGAAAAGTCATGTCAGTCATCAGGATGTTCAAAAAGGGTCACAGCTGGGTGAAATGTTTTGATCTAGGTATTTTTTTAAGTAGGACACGTGTATCTGTCTCGAGCATATTCAATCTAAAAGAAAAGAGGAAAAAGAGAGGGGAGGAGGGAAGAGTTGTCCCTTTGGCAATTTCACTATGAAATGAAACACTTTTTTTTTTTTTTTAAGATTTGAACGAATATTTTTGTTTTTACACAAGTTAAAAACAATTGTGGAAATCAAAGCAAGAGATTCAGATCAGCTGTAAATTAAGTTTGACTTACTGTTGCATTTACAGTTCACGTATCTGCAATTATTTTTTTTTTTCTGGCTTACTAGTTGCATCCAACAACAAAACAGGAGTGCAGAAAAGACCACAGTAAAACTACTTGGAAGGTACAGACAGGATAATTTCTGCAGAGTGTTGAAAAGGCAGAATAAGAGCCTGAACTGGTGTTAAAGAAAACAGAGCACAGCATACATAACTGGAGAAAATAGCTGGCTCCATTTGCCAAGGGAATGCCTCAAGAAAATAAGGTAACGGTAAAACACAGGTGATGATTCTGTCCTTAGTTACAGTTGTTTCATAATGGTGTCATTTACTCGGGTCTGAGTCACTGGTCTTACTGATTTCATGTGGATTTCCACCCTGCGCCCAGCCCCAGCTCAGGATTTACTCTTGAGGTGTTTCTCATTCCCTGTTTATTTGGGTTCTTGTGCTGGTAGGAGATACTCTGGTTGTTCTGAAGGAGGAATTCGCCAGTGGCCAGCAGGTCGAGGAGGTGATTCCGCCCCTCTGCTCCACTCTGGTGAGACCCCACTGCAGTGCTGCCTCCAGCTCTGAGGCCCACATCATAAGAAGGACATGGACCTGTTGGAGTGGGACCAGAGGAGGCCATGATGATGCTCCGAGGGCTGGAGCCCCTCTGCTGTGAGGACAGGCTGAGAGAGTTGGGAGCCTGGAGAAGGGAAGGCTCTGGGGGAGACCTTAGAGCCCCTTCCAGTCCCTAAAGGGGCTACAGGAAAGAAGGTGACAAACTTTAGCAGGCTCTGTTTCAATAGGGCAAGGGGTAAGGGCTTTAAATTAAAAGGGGAAGATTTAGACTAGATATTAGGAAGAAATTCTTTACTGTGAGGGTGGTGGGGCAGTGGCCCAGGTTGCCCCGAGAAGCTGTGGCTGCCCCATCCCTGGAGGTGTTCAAGGCCAGGCTGGAGGGGGCTTGGAGCAACCTGGGCTGGGGGGAGGTGTCCCTGCAGGGGGGTTGGAACTAGATGACCTTTAAGGTCCCTTCCAACCCAAACCATTCTATGATTCTTTCATTTCAAAATGCCATCAAGAGGCAGATGCTCAGCTGCTGCAAACCCTGGGCATCGATTTCAGTGCAATCTGGATGATGTACGCTCTGAAAATGGTGCCCAAGGTCAGTAACAATATTGACAGAAAGAGCACCCATTCAAAGTAAATATTAAAGACAAGTTAACATTGCAGGCACAGTAATATTTAACACAAACTGTTGACTTCTGGGTTTATGTTTTGGGGGGGTTGTGGGGTGGTTTTCTTTTTTTTTTTAGTAGAGCGTAAACCTTTTCCATTCATCCAGACCTACTGTGTGTTCAGGTATGTAATCATTATTGCAATTGATATTCAGTGCAAGGTTTTCATAGCAACAGGACAGTATCGATCTATTTATGGATTGTGTTGTGTGGCTAATTTATTTAATTCTTTCAACGCTTAAGTTGTAGCATGTAGAAAAAAAACAAAAAAGAAATGGTTTAAAATTCGTATAACAGATAGCAGAAGCAGTGCGTGCGAGTCATTTGTTTGCTGCGTTGATAATAGCATCCACTTAACTACCAGGACAGAGTCAGAACTAATAATGACATTTTGATGGAATATTGCTCTGAGTCCATGCAAGAAGAAACATTCTTCTATAAAACAAAGCAGAAATTCTCTAAGTGCTTATAAGATTTATTGCTTCTTGCAACAATAAGTAAAAGACAAAACTTTTGTTGCTCTTTCATGTTGCTTTATATATGCCATAACTGCATATTGCAGCTGTAATTTGTAATTCTCTGTGTCATTTTGTGTTAATGGTGTAACAGTGCACATGTAAATCATTCACTAATATGCCTTGCGGTACTTTGTAAAACTAATTATACACCCTTTATTAAACATATCCTAAAGAATGATTTTGTGTTTTTTAGGATGATTTGGATTTATCAGACTTTTTATTTCCTTTTCTTACTTGCTTCCGTTTACAGTGGTAAGTGAATATATAATTCCTAAGAGAGGCACACACAGTAACACAACTTTTCTAGAAAGGGAGAAGACGAGTAGCTGCAGTCTGGTCCCGAGAGCACTGTCTCAGTGCTGTGTTAAGTTTGGGAAACTCAGAGGGGCTTGAAAGACTATTGCAATAACTGTAAATAACCCCAGAACCAATTGTTTTATTGTAAAGGATTTTTTAGAATTCTCTTGGTATGCTGGAAAATTAGTGGTTGTCTATATTTTTCAGTGTCAGTCTGTGTTAATGATTTACTTTGTTCAGTTAGCAAAAGTCAGACTACAAAAATTGTATTGCATTTCCCTGAAGTTCCTTCTAACCAAGACCTAACACAGGTTTATGCTCAGTAATGTATTAACTGTTTTCTTAGAGGACAATTAGGTAATGCAGCTTTTAAGCAAAATCTGTTTGATAAATGTAGTATAATTTAAGAAATGTTTTACATGGATCTCAATTTCAGCAAAACTAAAATCTTGGAACATTTCTGAGGCCTAGGAAACACATTTTTATTAAATGAAAATATTCAGAACCGGCATAGTTTTACATGGTACACAGTTTTATGGAATAAATAATTTTTTTTTATTGTGTGTTAATTTACGCTAGAAGAAGGTAAATAAGATCCAAAACGTCTGATACAGCAGATCTTTCCATTTTGGCTTTAGAATTTGCTTAGTGTCCTAAGTAACAGAAAATGCTTTTCTGTTATTGACAAAGTTGGGCAAAAGAACTCTACTGAGAATAAGAAATACCATTTTTTAAGAGAAAACTCACGAAAGTATATATGCCAGAAAATTCTGGCTGTTTATAAAGTACAAATTTTGTATTAACAAGAAATTAACGTTAGATATTAGCATAGCTTGCGCATATGTCTAATAGTTCCTTACTTTTTCCTTTTTTTTGGTAATTTAGATATTTTGCTTATGTGCAGGAAGCATAGAATTCCCGAAGTATTGCTTATAATCACATTAACAAATAAAATCCACTTGTAATATTTTAAGCCTGTAAATTCCACTATGACAGCTCCATTTGTTTTCATTTTAAATAGCTTTTGATACAGCATGATAGCTCTATAGTAACGGATTAAGCAGCTAGATAAAAAGTTTTCCGTTTGGTTTCCTCTCATTCTGTAAAAATACGGTATTTTCTCTTTATCTTTTAGCTAAGAAAAAGCACTTTTGTAGGTACAAATATTGGCATATTTGCTGATTTGCTACCCAATTGGGGGGTAAAATACAAGCAGACAGTGGGCTCCTCTGCAAAGCCATCCCCCTTGTGTGTTTTAACATGGCGATCTTTCAAACACCTTCACTTTGAAAGATGGGAAGGGGTTGCTGCTTAGGTATCTTCATTGCATGGCCTGGCGGGGTGAGTGGGGTTCATTCCAGAGAGTCCAATATGGGATTGATGATGAATTCCTACAGCTGTGAGGTGGTAGTCGAGCTCAGTTTTTTTTCTGGGCAGTTCCTGTAACTGTATTTTCTTTGTTGTGAGGCAAGTCAGACGAGGTTCGAGGTGGATTGTGAGGGAGTAGAAGGTTTATAAAATGCTGTGAAACAATGGGCAGCGGCACCGCCTGTGAATCTGGCCTCAGAGCGACCCTGAACAAAATAGGACTGCCTTCACATGCGAGTTTCTAACTCTTTTTGGTCTCTGCACTTCCTTCATTTGGTTTTCCTCTTAATGGTTCTCCATACTGGTCTGCCTCGGAAGACGCTTCTGCCATTCTTGAGACCTGCCATGAGTAGGTGCCTTCCCCCTTCTCTGCCCTGCAGGTCTGCCTTGGGGCCTGTCCTGCTGATTGGGCTTTTGCCTCCTCTCAAGTTGCCCTACACCAGCATCCTACATTCCCTACATCCCTGCTCCTACAATCCCACATTCCCTACAAGGCAGGAAACGGGGGGAGACACCCCAGGGAGTTTTATTTCTGCTGGAGAGCAAAGATGAGACTCTCAGAGGAACTGCGCTACTCACCCTCATCCCCTGCCAAAGGATGCTCTTCAAAGCAAGGTCAATGACAAAGAGGAGCGGTGGCTTCACCCTCTCCTGGTGAACCGTGCACGCTCCCATCTCTAATAATTTATGCATTTTGTTATTCCGTATCAGAATGTGTGACTCAGATCTATGAAAATACATATTTCCAAGGAGGAGACCTTGCGACGGTTTTTACACCGAGTGCCAATTACTGCCAAGTAGTGTGTACTTACCATCCTACCTGTCTGCTCTTCACTTACTTGCCAGCAGCATGGACTAAAGATCCTGCAAAAAGGTAAAATGTTTGTGTGGCTTTTGCCGGTCTCCTTTGATAATTTTAGGAACTCAGTAACGTTTTGACAGAACACGGGCACACAGGGAAGGCTACAGGGTTGCCATGGAAAACAATGGCATGTATCTTTAAAACTGGTGATGTAAAAAAATATTTGTTTACATTTGAAAGATTAAGTTTGGCAATGTCCAATCATTTATGCTCGCATACCAACCCTTCCAAAGAAACAGAACCGACTGTGCATCCTTCATCTGTACCATGCATTTATTGTTGAGGGACAATCTCGCGTCTCCAATGGTCCCCTCTACTGACTGCCCCCCACCCCCAAGCATATTTTTCTCACCATTAAGGTTGTCAGTAGCATGAGAGGATGAGGCTGCCCTCCCTCTCTATGCCCAGTACATTTCTGTCCTCCAAACCCTGGGCTGTGCTTCTTGTTTTAATGAGACCTCTTGGAGCTCCCACAAACACCGCGTGTTCTCATCTGGGACCAAACGCGCCGGTGCCAACAAAGCAGGTGCAGCTCTACCCTAGCGTTGTCCAAGTTGCACTTGTCTAAATTTTAATGTTGAGGGATGATGGACAGCTTGCATTTCACCTGAGAAACAATTAGGAAGGACTGTGTTGTACTGCAAAAGCTGTGAACTTCTGCATTTTGAAACACAGGTTTTCCTGCTACTTAAAAGACAGCGCTACAGAAATGCTGCCGAAAGTGGATATGGAAGGAGCTATCTCTGGACATTCCTTAAAACAGTGTGACATCCAAATTAGTGGTAAGATATGGTTATTGACACGTATGAATGTTAGGCTCCGTATCACGTAGCAGATGTTACAAAATTAGCATTTTGACAACAGGAATAGAATTAGGGAAGCAGCCAAGCAGTGCTTTGTGTGATCTTTGCCAGATCTCTTTCAAACACAGACAAAATCTTCCACTTCAGCCCCAACTATCCACAGCCGAGGCTCACCAGATGAGGTAACACAGAAATTATGCTCCTCCAGTCACTGTTTCGTTTGCTAGAGGCAGACAGGAGCACATGCTTTAACTGATAGCTCCAGTTCTAAAGATTAATTTACTAGTAGAACTCCTCTCCAGCAAGGTGCTTATAAGGCGTGTGTGACCCTGCTCCTACCTTTGTGGAGCAGACGCCCAGGAAAGCAGAAGTGCATAGTCATGGTGACGTTGTTACCTTCATGATTCTCTATATTACTTTATTAGCGGCTCCATCAGTTAGTGCGTGCGTGCGATGCACAGAGTCCGTGTCGGCATGCCATACCTGGGAGTTATCAGCAGGCATATTTAAAGTCTATTAAATGTGTTGTTTTAAATGTGTTTTAAACTTGTACCATCATAATGATTTCGTTAAGAGGAGAACAGCTTTAAATATATCATGGTACTGCAGAAAAAAAGAATAAGGAAGGATATGTTTATTCCATCCCTGGTTTGTGTCTCATGGATGTCAGGCTAATTCTTTAGTTTTATGGGTGTAGCTCCTCAATATGCCAGGGCTAATCGGGTCTTAATTTATGCAAGTTCTCTATTGCAGCTATTGGCAAAAAAGTTGTGCTTCCTTTTGATTGCCGCTTGCCTTTCAGAGCAGTCAGGACTTTTAAAAGCCCTTTCCTGCAAGCATCCTGTCACAGTTGTATTGGAGTAGCTTTGGCCCAGCAAGAGAGATCTCAGTGGGATGTTATTCCTTCTGCTATATAGACTAATTATTATCACTGGAGTTACTCTAGAATCAGGCTAATGTCACTAAAATGAAAATCTACCCATATATGTTTAAAAAACCCACCAATGCTTGGCTGACTCATGTTCTGAGAGGAAACTCCACTCTCCACGAGGCATGACTTCAAGGCCAGGCTGGATGGGGCTTTGAGCAACCTGGTCTAGTGGGAGGTGTCCCTGCCCATGGCAGGGGGGTTGGAAAGAGGTGATCTTATGTTTCTATGAAAACCTGCATCCTGCACGGGGAAAAGCCGTTCCACACCTCACAGTCCCCATTCTCCCTCTGTGGAGTGTGAATTCAGTCTTCTGACTCAAATGGGAGGTGTCTGTTTCTTATGAGGACAGAATTTGCCTTTTGAACTGTTCTATGAATTTGGAAATGGGAAAGTATGTTTTGGCATTAATCCTGAGTTCTTGTTTTGTTTAATGTCACCATAGGCTCAGCCATGGTGGTCAGAGCTCCTTTCTCAAGTAGGCAGAAGCACTGTGAAACTCTGCCAGTTTTTTCCTCCGCAGAGCTATACTACGCCTACACTTCGGATTTTGTTACTAGAAGTATACGTGAAGTATGATGTAACTGAAATGAGCATGGGATGTGGAATCTGGATTATGAGGGCTGTGTCATACAAACTGCGGTCTTTTGGTCGATTTGGGGTGCAGGGTGGGGACAAGAATAGAAGCATGTTTACAGGACCTGATCTCTCTTTTTTTTCACAGCTTGCAGCCCAGATGTCCACATAGGACTGGATATGGAAGGGAAAATTTATGATGTTGCTACAGCTGACAGCTATCAACAGTGTCAAAAAAGATGTACCAATAACAACCATTGTCATTTTTTCACATACACCTCAGAAATGTTTCACAATTCAAGCTTTCGGTAAATACAGGTTTGATCTCTCTCCTTGGACAGTGCTGTGCTTTAGTAGAGTAAATCTCAGAGCAATCTAAGGTGAGAGAATTTGTTCAAGGAAATAATTTTTCCTCAACTTGTCATCCTTGCAATGTTTATTTAAACTTACAGATGGGATAAGGTCTGTAGTAAATTAGCTTTCATATGTCCATCCATGAGAAAAACAAACTTGATTATCACAGCACTGAAAAAAAAATATTAAAAATCTTTCGGAGATATTGAAATGTAAGTGATATTGGTAGGTGTGCAATCTTGCTCTCTTAAATCTTACTCTGCGTATTGCTTTGAAAATAGCATCAGCAGAGCAGCTGGAGAAATATTTTCATTTGTAACAGGACTATTTTTGAGCCGTTAATCTGGTCAATTTTACCAATTAAACATGGTTCAGCTAGCTCTGTTCCTCATTTGAAGATTGTTCTGGAGATTGGAGATTACCCTGGCCCGTGGCCAGAACATGCACCACGGTGGGAACTATGGGGCCAGGAGGATGGTGTGGACTAAGGAAGATGGCCTATTGTCTTACCGCTTTCTTTATTCTTTGTTGCTCAGTAAAAAATGCTTCTTGAAACATACCAGTGTAGGAACTCCAACCAGCATAAAGGTGCTTGATGAGGTTGTGTCTGGATTCTCTTTAAAGCCATGCCAGCTTTCTGAAATAGGTAACTATTTAAAATCTCTTGATTCAGTTTAGATTTAAAGGTTATGGATGATGAGGTGGTCTATCTCTGAGATGTTTCATTATGCAAAAGAATTCTGGTATTAACTTACTCTTGCAAATATAGTTAGTACTCTCAGGCAAAGAGGAGGTTCAGACCTTTCCAATTATTCCATTTTACTATTTGTCTTATAAAAACAGTTGTCTGCTTTGAAGATCTAAAGAATTCTTTTGTAAGATTAGTTTGATGGAATTGCATGTTATCTTTGTACCGTGAGTACAGAAATGAAAGATAAAATCCCATAAAGTCAAAGATCAGGAGGAATATAAAGCCTTCTATATTGTTTGTATACTGCGTATGCACTTAGAAATTTTTAATGAAGACCTGCAGCCTTCTCATACAACTGGCTAATGTGAAGGGGCCTATTTTATGTTTTGTGGGTGATTTGTGATGAAAGCAGTGTCTGTGCTTGTTCCTGCAATCGTTACTCAAGCAAAACCCTCAAGAGTGCGAGATCAAATGGTGTGCATTTTACCTTCTTATTCTCAATTGAAACATCTTTCACTTTTTTTTTCTTTTTTTTTTTAAGTCTACCTCCATCTTGTCTTACTGTCTGGTATTCTCCTTTCTTAATGGTGATGATGTTGTTCTGCTTCCATGTAGCCTTATTTTAAGGTAACCTAGTTTTCCCATATAAATCACATTTTATAGAGTCTACATCTTTTTTTCTATATCAATAGATTTTCTTCAGATTCTGCTAGTCCTAATGTAGGAGTAATCTTTGGAAAATCTTGAAAAAGTAGTTTTGTTCAGATCTTAACAATGAAGGTACTCAAAGAAAAATGAAGTGTGAAGAATAAAAAAAAAAAAGGAGCAAAATGTTTTGTAAAGAGAAGAAATCAGTTTAGCTGTTCCCTCAGTCTGTGTACGGGAGAGAACGGTGGGAATAATTTTATTTTTCCAAAATCTTGCATTAAGATATACTAGGAAGACGCATATTCATGGATAGAAGTAAAATCATGGAAGAGGGTCCAGCCCACAGACTTTGAGAAGAATTTGGGGGGGCGTAGCATATGCGCAAACAATATGTTTTCAAGTTAAAAAAATAAACAAATCAAAAGCCATTTGAGACTTTGTCAAAGACGTTTATGGTTTATGACAGTGATGACATGGTTGTAATGATCCATCACAAATTAAATCAGAATTTCTGAAAGCATGTGAAGGTCAATCTTGTTTCTACCTGTCTTTCCTTGCTTTCTGTGCCTTGCAAGAAAGGCAAGAAGAGAGAGAAGGAATGAATCATAGTATCATGGAAGCCTACACAGTGCTATTGCATCAAGAGGTCACCTAAGGAGTTCATCTGTCCTAACTCAAGAAAGATCAGCTATACCTGGCCAGACAGAGATTTGTCAAGAGTAGTCATGAAATCTCAGTACCGCCTTCTGCCTTGATCTGTTGTAAATATCTGAAATGGGTTTATTTGAATATTTGTTCTATTTTTTTTTCTGACTGTATTTGGGCTGACTTATCCAGTATCATCGTTTTAAAAATAGACGCTTCACCTTTCAAAGCTTTTGGAATCACCGCACCCTCTGTGAACACCAAAAAAATGAATTGTACCAAGAAACTTTGAGATTGTTTCAGTCAGATTCTAAGACCACTGAAATCATCAATACTATGGGATTTCTCTGTTTCCTCTTCTACCATGCCCTCTTCCCTCTGCTCAGTAATGCTAATGTTAGTGACCATTTAACTGCAATTAGTTTCATGGAGAAGGGGCGGGGGAGGTAATTCTTTAGCCTTGTGTCTTTTACCATTAGCTTTCCTTCTTCCCTAAGCAGAGCCTGAGCTTCTTTCTTAATGCTAATTGAATGGCACTGCACATTTTTCGTTTAAGAGTTAGTTCCTTCCTATTTGGCCTTTCTATCTGTGCCTTTGCCTTTCTGATCCTGTCCTTATGCACACGTGCTATTACACATCCATAGCAATTTGTCTGTATTTCTGCCCTTTTACAAAGTACCTTCCTTGAGGTCATTGAATACTGAGCAAACAATCACTCAACATGACCACTGAGATCATGGGTTAGCTTCCCCAAACTTCTAGATCCACATTTGTGCTTTAAATATCAATTCCTTTAGAAACTATCATTCTTCTGAACTCTCTTTCCCCTTAACATGGGATCTTAACTATTAATTATCAGTTAATTGACCCTTATTTTCTAGTCTCCTGATTTTTTTTTTCCTGCGGTTCTTATTGTGTAATTACTGTCCATTATTATTGTCCTTTCATGATAATTTTTTTGAAAACCTCATCAAATTAACAGGACTCACATTAAGCTCTACCTCTCCCTTTTACTGTTTTTGCCTTCCTGTAGTGAGATGTTCCCAGTGTGTTTCTAAAACTCCTTGGGTAGTGTCCATGGCTGCTGTACTTTCTCAGCAGCTGAAGTTCTCTGCTGCCACCAGGTCCTGTATGTTGGATCATTTCAGTTTTTACAGTCTTCACACCTTGATAGTCTCAAGGAACATCCTCCATGCTCATGCTTCCTTTTTCCCCTTTTTGTTGTTGTACTGGGATTTTAACTAGGACTTCAAGTATATCTTTGGAGAAGGCAACTCATTCTTCTCTTTCTAAACATGCCAGTGCTTCCTGCAACTTGTGTATCCAGAGTCTGGTGGTGTGAATTATCCTGCCAAGCCTCTGTTATGTTATTTTGGCCATGTCAGAGGGCAGGCTCTGCATTTCTCCTGCTTATTCTGCCTGCATTTCAAATAGCATTTAATAACGTGTTAAGAGGATCATCCCATTATCTTTCTTCTAGTCTTCCCATGATCCCCTTAGATATACGCATTACCTTAATTATTTTAGGCTTTGCCTAGATTACCATGATTTATTCCTAACTGTGGATTTGTACACTGATCTCTACCATTCCCAATTTAAAGCCTTTCCTATTAGATTAGCAAATCTGTGTTCTAACATGTCATTTCTCCTCTTCTCTCTATCAACCTTATCCCTCCCCAGTAGTCCTCTCCATGAGTTTACACACTCAAAAATGTCCTTGAGAAATAGTTTTGGTTAAAATGTGTTATCTTTCAAGTTTATCAGTCACAAAGGAAGGAAAATGTGAATAAAGATAGAAACAAATAATCTGTAAACCTTAATATTCTGATGACATAATACAATTTTTGGAATTTTGATATTTTGTTCTTGTTTTACACAGATTGCCAAATGGACATTTTTGAAGATCAGGAATTTTCAGGAATGAATATTACAGGTTTTTTCACTCCCGATATCTCTGTCTGCCAAACTATCTGTACATATTTTCCAAAGTGTTTGTTCTTTACATTCTTTACCAGGGAATGGCAAATAGAATCCCAAAGGTGAATATGACAACTAACTTTAATTCTCTAAGTCGATTTTTTTTTTTAAAAGCACACACTCTTTTTTAACCACTATTTTCTTATACTTATGGAAATTTTTGTTAAAAGGTTGCTTCCAGTAAAGCACAGCTTCTGATGTTTTGCATTTGTATGTTTATAATTTCCTATGGGCATTTAATCTGTTCTCCAGTGTGATCAGGGAGTTTGTATTGCAGCTGCATATCTGGTGTTAATCTGAAGAGAGCTAAGACCAACAGAGAGAGTGAGCCTCCAAACTGCTTAAATGACTTAATGCTGAATTTTATGAAATTATCAAAAGAAACATCTGGTTTCCTTGCAGTATGAAGTTATTGACTTGAAAAGATTTTTGATAAAGCTAACAAATTTAAAAATGTTTTTACTGAGATTCCTTCTTTCATGCTTAGTAGTGAGAATAGTTAAAAATCTACATACCATGTAAACGAGAAGAATAAAGCTTCAAAGGAATTTCAGAGAGAAGCAAAACCGAGGTGGCACACATCATCTAAAGCCACGTCTTCTACATATGTATAAATACCGTACCATCTCTAGTAGTACAGTCATATGTTATTTCATAAAACTACCGAAATCCTCTCTGTGGACTTAGTGTGAAATAGTGAACTTAATGAACGTGTTTTCATATGAAATACTTTTTCAGATAGATACTTGGGAGAAAAAAACACATTTAAGGAAGAACTTTCCCTTACCAGTACCTAAAAAAGCCCAGTTTTAGGATGCGTGAAGAGATTTAGTTACTATAAAAAAAATTTTCATTTTAGAAATCTTTGCCTTCTGAAGACATCAACAAGTGGGATACCGGAGGCACTTATATCACGAGAAAATGCTGTATCAGGCTTTAGTCTCCTAAATTGCAGAAGATCCTTTCCTGGTAAATAATAAGCTACAATAAAAATACTAATTTTTAATTAATCAGATTAATAGACTTTCTGATGCTTGAAACGCACTCATTCTTACAGCCTGCAATTCTCGCACTTACATGCACATGAATTTTTTGGGAGAGGAACTCAATGTCACTTATACTAAAGGACATAGAGCCTGCCAGCAGGTTTGCACTGACCTGATCCGCTGCCAATTTTTTACCTACTTTCCCCTCCAAGATTCGTGCAATGAGGAAAGGTGAGATATGTTTTTTTAAAATGTTTAAAGATTGCTGAAATAATCAACCCGCAAACTTGGGGAGGGGGGGATGTGTGTGTTCTGCATAAAAAGTACAACCTGATTCTTTGCATTCATTCCTTGGCAGAAAGTGTGAGTGTCACCTGAGAATGTCCTCGAATGGATCTCCAGTGGGCATAGTACATGGGCCAGGAAAGATCTCGGGATACTCACTAAGATTATGTAAAAAAAAAGCCAGTACTGGTAAGTAAAACTTTCATGTAAAAGAGGCAGCGCTTAGCTGATTTCAGTACAGGAAGCCCAAACCTCCTTTTTTTACAATAAAAGATCAATTTGGTTGCATTGAATTGGTTGCAGTGTCTGAACGGGACGCCTTGTGAAGTTCAAGAGTCTTCTGAAAACGTTGAGGGGGTGGGGGTGGGGAAGTGAAAAAAGCGCAAATTATATTTAAGCCCAGTTTTGAATTATTTCTGTAGTGTGTATGCAGCACTCTGCAAGAACTATTAGGATCGTGGGAGGGACAGACTCTTCCCCTGGTGAGTGGCCGTGGCAAGTCAGCTTGCAGGTGAGGTTGTCCCGTCAGAGACACCTCTGCGGGGGCTCGATCATCAGCAACCGGTGGATTCTTACAGCTGCTCACTGCGTCGTGAGGTGAGGCCGAAATGTCAATGTACAAATAAAACCAAAAATTTCATCCAGCGTGGGAGAGGAGTTGAGATCCACCTTTCACAGAAAGAAAAATGAGGACTAGAATAAAATAAACTGTTTTAATATAACCAAAAGGCGAGCTTTTAAGGTGGACAATTCATATTCTTAACGCAACGGGAACTCCATACTTTGCCCCTTTATAACATAGTATTGTAATACTGATGCTAAATTATTTTAATGCATCTAGAAGATGAAATTCTAAAGCACACAGCAGATGCCTACAGGAACTTAGACATTCTTAGGTGATATCTGCTTTTTCTTACTGTAATACCATATCGTCTATCAAGAAAAATGTGTTGCTAGGTTATTCCATTTCATAAACTTCAAATGAATTATCTCAGAGGTTTCTCCACGGTACTTAAGAAATGGTACTAATCTGATAACTTCAGCAACAAGGGTGCTCAGCAAGTTAGTTGTTGATTTATTTGCAATTTATTTGACCAGGACACAAAGTAAACCTCTGTGGGGGTCCACCCCCTATTTCTGCATTATATGAAACATCCAGATCCCAGTTGTCCTGGTTTTCTTTTAAAAATTTGTTTTTTTTTTTTTTTTACAATTTTTATCAATCAGTCAATTAATACCTTATTTTTAATGCAGATTTCAGCTGTAAGAACAAAATTTAGAGCAACCCATACCCAAGGCATTGCTCATTCGCACTGGCACATATAGTCCATAGTGTTAATGACCATTAAAATACCACCAGATTTGGGTCGTGAAATCACCTGTGTTGTGAAGAGCTGATTTAATTGTCGTGCAGGTGATTAATTCCCATGATAGATTGTCACCACCTGAAAAGCAGGTTATCCTGTCACTTACAGAGTGAAAATTGTAAGGCTGTTGGTCAGTCTGATGGGAGAGAAGGGACAGATTACAGATAAAATGCTTCCAAGAGGGTGTTGACTCAGCAACGTGGTCTGAAATCAGGCACTTTTACTCAAGCAGTGTAGTATGTTACCCGTTATTGTTTTAGCGTGGAATAGTATTGGCAATATTTTGCCTCCAGTGACAAACCCTATAAAGGTGGTTAAACCCTCTAAAAAAAAATCATTATAAAGAATATAATTCTTTACCTGTTATGCAATGTAAAAGTTACCAGTATTGTAAAAAGCGAAGGGAAAATGCTTGAAAAATAATAAAAAAAATAGACTAAGTTCATTGAAAATTATTAAACCTAACTGATATTTATGAATTCATATATAAAATATTCAAAACTGTTGGAGAATTTATTTAGGACAAGTTTTGCACCTTCATTGCATGTGCCAAAGTTTTTGGGTTGCCTTGATGGTGCAACATCACAGTGAAATATCCCCTAAACTTACGCAAAGCAAAGTTGTAATCATAAAGATTAACTGGAAATTTTCAAATAGGTCTACGATATTACATTTTCCAATCTCTATTTACATTCATTTTGGTGAATAGTTTCATTTTCATAATAAGTGTCTGAATGGACACTACTTGAATTTATATTTCCAACCCTATTTTGGTTACTAGAAACACTGCTGTGTTGGAATGAATGGGAAGAAACTCATGTATTTCTTCAGGGCTTACATTAAGCGCTTGAAGATTAAAAAACAGAATAAAGTTGGAGAAGAGAAAATGAAAAAATAAAGGCAACAGAAAGGGAAGGAGGATGAAGGATCAGGACAATGGGAGTCTGTACCTAAAAGAGAGACAAAACTGATGTGGGGCTGAAAATATGGATAGGAAGAAGCGGAGGAAATGGGTAAAACAAACCTCTTTTTGTTTTAAGCGTAAATAAAATAAAATTAATTGAAAGAATGACCTCAGTGCTGTTCACTGTGCTCTCAGGAGTAACAGATGACTTTGGCACCTGCTCGCAAACTCTAAATTAGTGCGAATCTTTTGCCGCAGACTGACTGTTTGTCTTTTTCCCTCAGTCTTGAGAATCCCAACATTTGGCGTGTTTATGCCGGTATTTTAAAACAATCAGAAATAAATGAGGATACGCCCTTCTTCAAAGTGGAAGAGATTATTGTTCACCCTCAGTATAAATACGCACAGACTGGATATGACATTGCTTTAATGAAACTTGATAAGCCTATGACTTTTACTGGTATGTAGTGTATCGCAGAGGAATTCTGAAATGTGCAGGATGACACAGGGCTGGCGTTGGAATGGCAGTGCCCGACGCCTGGGCTGCCTTCCTTTAACACGCGGTTACTGGGGTTTGAGGAGAATCTCATTCTGTTGTCTCTGAAAAGAAAACGGGTGGCTTTTATTTATGTGACTGGAGCAATATACAGTATAAGGGACAAAGCATAACACGGAGGCTATCATCAGGGGTCGTGTAGGTGCCCGCAAAACCTTAATGTTGCCTCTGGTCAAACTATTATTTTTAATCATGTTCTAGATCTTCAACTACCTATTTGCCTGCCATCAAAAGAAGATGCTAACATACTTTATACCGACTGTTGGGTAGTTGGATGGGGTTACAGAAAAGAAAAAGGTACAGATAAATACCTCAACAGTAAGTTCTTCTATTTGCAAAATTCATGTGGTTAAATAAAAAACCAAACCCAACACTGCCCCCCCCCTTTTTTTTAAAATAAAATTCTACTATGTTCTTGGCTACCATTATTGCTATCTGGTCAGCACTGTAATATAATTCTTAATTAGAATCTACTTCTATTAAGACATCATAAAACATATACGGAAGATATATGAAATTATCATTTAGTAACTCCATGCTCTGACACAAAAATTAGATTTTATAAATTGTTTGATTCAGTAATTTAAAATATGTAAGAAGGCAACCTTAAATATATCCTATACAGCCCTCAAATGCATTTCCTTAGATTCTAGCTTATTCTGCTGGCAAAAGACAGTATGTATTGGAATGCACACTCCTTTTTGCGCTCCCAGCTGACACAAGCCAATAGACTTAGCACTGAACTGTGAGGTTTTGAATTACAGTCTGCACAAAACCCATGTTGGTTTTTTGTTTTGTTTTGTTTTGTTTTTTACATTATTGTATTCATATGACTTTAGAGATTGGAGATTGAAGTATGTTGCTTTTATGATTCTGGAGGTTTTATTATAAACATTGCCAGTGACCTTTGTGTTTTGATAGTAGATGGGATTTGAACTCCTCTGATTTTATATGGAGGTAGGCCAAATAGCTGTTAATTATCAAAGTATTTTTAACGTGTATTTATTTATATTTTTATGCGTGTAATAGTTCTCTCTGTGTGTATATATACACATACCTATTTAAATAGTGTCCTTTCCTTTATGAACCTCCCCATTTGAAGGTTAGAGTTCAATGTGAAGTCTAACAAATTTAGAGAGGTGCTGTATAGGTTAATTTCTTCTGTTAATTTCTAAGAAAAGGCTGCTCTCAAATACTCTTCTTTACTCCATGTGCAAATTTCTCCATCCTGTAAACTAGTAGGGAATGGAGCAGCACAGTTTTGGCAGCTGGGAGATTCCAAAAGGCTTGTAACACCTGACTAAGAAATAATTATTAACACAAAGCAATGCCCTTAATGGGAGGACAGGTTCCAAGGGCCAACGTCCCGAAAGCCGTCCTCACGTGAGGATTCATTGCAAGTCACAAGGCAGTTTTGAAGCTTGCCCAGCCATGAGACATAAAGTGGCATTATAAAAAAATTATAAAAACATTCAAATTGGCAGACAACTCACATTGTTTACTGACATAAAAAGAAGAAAATCAATGTCATGAATATCTAACAACACTCTAAAAGCAGCGGCCTCCAACTTTGTAATATCAACATACAGGGATTTCTAGTTTTTAACTTCTATTTTGCTGGAAGCAAACATTTCTTTGTTGATACCACCTGTTACATAGGTCGTGTAGAAGATATTCTTCAGAAGGCTACTGTTCCCCTGATGTCAAAAGAGGAGTGCCAGGCACGGTACCGGAAGCGCAGAATAGGTGACAAAGTGGTCTGTGCTGGCTATGATGAAGGCGGAAGGGACGCTTGTAAGGTAATGAAAAGAAGTAGCATATAGTTATATATTCCAAACATTTGTTCAAATATATAATGGAATACTGTAATTATTTTTTTTAATTGCCGTTAGAAAAACAGAAGTGTTGATTAATGTGTCACTTTTGCACTTTTGCGTGTCAAAAGTACTGAATATCAAGGTATATGCAAAACATTTCTTATGTGACATTGAAATCATTAGGGATAGATTCCGTGGATAAGAAACTGAACGTGAACTGAATATATCTCTCACCCATTCAGGGAATAAAACAGTATTCCTTCAGAGTATCAGAAATCCAAAGAGAGCAAGTATAGTGTCACAAAGCATTTCTCCAACAGCAGCAGGTTTCCTGTGTGATGTTTTTGTTTCTTGACATCAAATACAGCACATAAAAGCTTATTTTAAAGCTTCCAATGTGTACAAACCAGAAGGGAGGGTGCAAGCAATGCTATTAAAATGCACGGGGGGTGGAAGGCTAAAGACAACTTGAGCAGACTGTTTCTGTTCAGTATTAGAATTGAAAATGTCACAACAGCATGTTTTCAGTGAGCCAGATTCTCTGCTTGAGTGTAAACTCATGCACTTACATTAGTTTAAATATTCTGAGTTAATTTATGCAAGAAGAAAATAGTCTAATTAGTAAGATTAAATTCTCTACCAAATTCAGTATTTTCACTTTAAGCATTCAACAGTTAACTTTTTTGTGTTAAAACGTTACTGTTACTGTGATTGGTATTGATTACGTAGGAATACAGAGACTTGGAACTGGGAAGTAATTTTTCCTCTATACCATTTCAGCTTTCTTCATCTGCTACAGTGCACCAGAACTGTTTATATGCTGTTTATACGCTGTTTTATAAAAACTACGCACTTGCTATTGTCTCAACAACTCATAACAGCTACGCTATAGAACCTTATGTTCAGAGAGATCAATTAGGAATCGGAAAAGAAAACAGATATGCGTTTTATCCAGGGGAGGACAGTGTCACTCTAACAAGATAAGCTATGAAGAGAACTGAGGTTTGAGTACTAAAACCAAGGTCATAAGAGAAAACATTGGCAAATTTACTATTTTTCTCACTTGCACACGTAGTCTTAGATTTTAAATCGTGTCTATGTAGATAAAAAAAAAAACAAAAAACACTAGTTTTGAACCTTAAGAGGATGTGGAAATTATTTGCAATGACTGGAAAGAATTTAAAAGTCGATTTGCTAAAAAAACCCAGAAAACCTGCTTCAGTACTCTGTTAATTACCCTTAAGTGAAAGTTATTGAAATGTGGGCACTTCTGCTGGTGTTAACGCTGAATGATGCTGCTTTTAATCCAGGCTTGCTTTGAGAGAGGAGTACTGACCAGAGCTGTTCCTTGCCTGCTCTGTCTTTCTCCCGTGACACAGGGAGATTCAGGAGGGCCACTGTCGTGCAGGCACGAGGAGGTCTGGTATCTGGTGGGCATCACCAGCTGGGGCGAAGGCTGCGCTCGCCCCAGGCAGCCAGGGGTCTACACAAACGTCGCTGAGTATTCAGACTGGATTCTAGAAAAAACTACGTAGCGTGAGAGTAACCTGCTGGCTCAAAGGGATGTCGTGGAATAATAACCCTAGGAGCAATGTGACGAAGCGTATGAAGGTTGTTTTTCTTTTTTAAATGGTGTTTCTTGTTAGCCTGGAATGTAAAAGTCTTGATTAAAAAAAGTAGAAAAGCAGAAATGAACGAACTTTGCCATTACTAAATAAAAAGCAGTAATAAAAATAAACTCTGTGGTCAATGATTTGACAAAAAAAAACCAGGATATGTCTGAACCATTGTTTTTTTTTTTGTCCTTGCTAGCATTAAATGAGAAAGGATGAGGTTGCAAGGCATGTATGGACCTCGGAGCTGGGACCTGCTCCTGACTGCTGGAGATGCAGACACAGCAATGGAGATTTCCCTCCTTCCCTCCCTTGTCCGAATTTGGTTGAAACAGGCTGACCAGTTACAAACTTACTAAGGGGCTTGGGGAAGGGAAACTGCGGCGGGGATAAGCCTATGCAGTTGTATAAACCTTGTTTCCTTACGGAATTAGCCAAAAAAGTGGCAGTACTAACGGAGAAAGCAAACCCAGGGCCTTGGCAAGCCCTTCAGTAACAATTTTCAAGTATGGTAACAGTGCTGTCTTTCTCTTACGTTATTCTAATTTCTGTAGAAAGTTTTGTGATAAGAATGATAGCATGGGTCTACTTCCCTTAAAGCAGAATATCCAGAAAGTCGATTAAAGTATCATCCCCTTTACAGACATATGTCATTGGTCTTTAGCACAATATATTTTTATTTTCCAGGTGCCTATCTCCCCTTGATTAAAGAAACCGCTTTCTCTTCCTTTTTCTCCTTATTTCCTTTTGTCCTTTATTTTGTGTCAGGTAACAAATACATTTTGTGGCCAAAGTTAACACTAGTGTGAGAAACAGCACTCAAAAAATTTATTATTTTCCGATAGTAAGAGGCAGCATTTCACACTGAATCAGAAAGGAAGGCACAGGACTCACCGTTTGTCTTTGACGAACTTCATGAGCTTGTTTCCTAATCATCTACATTACCTTAATTGCCGAAAATATGTTCTAGAGGGCTACTTGTAATTGCCACACATGCAGAGTGGGTATGTTGTGGAGGTGAACAGCAGGAGTGGCTTTACAAATAAATGAGGTCCTGAAGATTAGAAATTAAACATATCAAATTTATGGAGGAAAACAATCAAGTTGCAGAAAAAGACTTGTGTGTTTAATTTTTTTGATGCTTTATTTGGAGCTAATGGTGAGGAAAAATGTAATTCCACAGCTACAAGACTACAAAGAGTTGTATTTGTGCCTACGTGTCCAAAGAGCCCCTGGGGTCAGAGTGCTTCTAGGGGTGTGCAGTGTTAAGCTGACCGCAGCCAACGCACCTGAAAATCCAAAGATCTGTTCAAAGGCTGAAAGGTGTTGGCTGGTTGGTTTGTTTTTTAAAGAACCAAAATTCAAAGCAGGGGGTTGCGTCGCCGGTGGTGCAGAGTGCTGGAGGTCTCCTGCTTGGGGAATCCCCATGGTGGCTGCAGATGTTCAGAGAGCCAACCGGCAAAGCATGGCATGCCGAAGCAGAATAGGAGGTAAAGGTGGAGGCTGATGTCCTTTTCATGCTCTGTTTAATCCACAACTGGTTTAAAATATCAGCAAACCTCAGACATGCTGTTGAAAACTTAGAGACTTAAACAAGGGACTGAGAAAGAGCAGGAAAAAATAGAAAACACACCAAAAAAAAAAAGATTCCTAGCATTTAAATGTGGTTCTGTCCTCATGGGGAAGGAATGAAGACAGCTGGAAAAGAGCTGCTGAAGAAATAAAGGAATTGCTTTAGTACAAAAACAGAGACTGAAACTCTCTAAAGAAGAATCATCAGGAGACCACCCGAGATACCCATCTGCCAATACTCAGGCTGTGTATTTGCTAAAGAGCAGATGCAACGGCAAACTGATGGCATTATTATGAGAAAGCATTAAAGGTTATCATCAACTTCTTTTTCAAATGCACACAAAATGCATGTGCTTTCTTTTCTTTTCTTTTCTTTTCTTTTCTTTTCTTTTCTTTTCTTTTCTTTTCTTTTCTTTTCTTTTCTTTTCTTTTCTTTTCTTTTCTTTTCTTTTCTTTTCTTTTCTTTTCTTTTCTTTTCTTTTCTTTTCTTTTCTTTTCTTTTCTTTTCTT
>VZSZ01000325.1:460391-504128 GCA_013398815.1 Ibidorhyncha struthersii
TTTTTTGTGTGTGTGTTTTGTTTTGTTTTGTGCTATGAGAATTTCAGGGTTGTGGCTACCGGAGTAATGAAGAGGAGTGGCAGCTCAGCCGTGCTCTGTAGACCTCTGGAGCTCCGTGTTTCTTTTCTCAGGGGTATACCCGGTGACAGCAATATGTCAAAGGAAACTTAGCTGTTCCTGTGGAAAGGATAAGGGATCTCAGTGACTGCATACATCCTTCATGAGCAGCTGCTGACCAGATAAAATATCTTATTCCAATATATTTTCACCTAGAGCAGATATTCTTCAGAGAAGTTTTGTGTTAGTTGTCTGGTAATCCTTCGCAAATTCCTGATAGCTAAAAGTGAGTAACAGGAAAAGTTATTACATGCAGAATGCAGGAGTTCCTGGTAGCTCTATGAAGTCCTTACGACTTCATTTAAGAATGAGGGAATGTTTGACCTTTCTGTGGCTTCACACGCCAGCATAATATGTAAGTCGTTGAGACCTTTAGACTCACAGATAGAAACACATTGGTGTTATTAAGTGCTATGTTGCTTAGGCTTTCTGGTATCAATAGGTGTCTTGCACTAAATGAGAGGCAGTTTATGATCCTTATTTATTCTCCTTTGTCCTCTGCCTCCATGGGGAAAAGTAATTTTTAAAACCAACAGGCACAAAACCTATCTCAATCTCATTAAAGAAAAGCCTGGCCATATATTTTAAATATGCCTCTGTTGATGTTGGTACAGAACATAAACATCAGTGCTTCAGTTGTTATTTTGAGTAATGGCAAGTGTCTCTGGCAGTGCCTTACGTTCAGCTCTTTAGTTACACTGAAAATCAATAAAGCTCATAATCTTACTTCCACTAGGTGGGCAGAAGTCTTGCAAGGGGCAAGCGCCACTGTTGATGTATTGAATGGCAGCATTAGTCTGTCCTGAGTTCTTGTACAAATAAGGTTCCTCATCACAGAAATTTACAGACTTGTTCAGGCACAGATAAAACACTTAAATGTGTCGTGATAGTCTGGAGAGCAATTAGCTCGTCATAAAGTAAGGCATACTGTGGAGCTGCTGAAGTGGACTCTTTACTTTGTAATAGCCCTCTCTGTAGTCGTTTTAATAGAATCATAAACAAACAAAACCATCTTCCCATTAAACCAGCATTGCATGGTGTTTGCTACCATTGATGATGCTTTGCCTAATGCCTGAGGCTGACGTATGTCTTCTTTAAAGTGATCTGAGCCAGGAATAAGAAGAAATGAAGCCTCTCATTTCTTCTTCCTGGGAGAATTAAAAATTCTTACAGTGAAGATGCACAGAGATCACCAAGTACACCCATTTCCTCTGCTTCCCCAGAAGAGGGGAAGGGAACGATTTGCTATAAGCTTTTAGTATAAGTTTTGTTTGTTCTGTGAAAAATTGTTATTCTGCTGTGATGAAAAATGCATCTCGGATGCTGAAAAATAAGGAACTGGATTGAATGAAAATAATTCATGGTGACGGTCTTCATAGTAGGAGAACTCAGTTAAATTAAATGTGGATTCTTATTCTCTGCCTAATTTCTAGTATATATGGAGGATTCTTTGGAAAATTATTGCTAGCTCATTTTGTCTATGAAATATCTGCATTATAATATATTAAAAATGCATTTCCACTTCAAATAGAGGGCAACATTAATTTGCCTCTTTGAACAATAATAGCAGATACGAAATACTACATATTTATAGTCAAGCATTTCCTGGAATAGTAAATTAATTGTTTTTTCTGTGGTCTTTGTGTTGTAAATCATGTTATAGATATTTATAGGTGTATTAGAGTTACTGTGGAACATTGTAACGTTGCATGTTACAAGAACTTCTTTCATGATAGTTATGCAGTGGAAATGTGAAACAGTTATTTTGCATCTTCTTAATGTTTGTTAATTTCAAAACAAACAAAACAAGAATCAGTGCAAGTTGAACACAGAGCAGCCCAAACGGTAGGTACTCCTCTGGGCACCTGGAACTGAAAGCATGATGGAGCACCTAGACATCCCTTCCAGGTCCACGCAATCACACCCCAGGACCTGAAGATTAATGAGGTATGGTGCAGGAATGGAGTGATTAGCTCTGTGTACGTTAGGAAGTTGTAGAGTTATCTGAAGTGCAGCGCTGCTCTAACATGACTGTGCTGCACTCAGACCTGAGCTTGTTGCCACACACTTCTGCTATGATTTGCTGCTCTACAGGGATGTACCAACCTGGAGAAGAGAAGACTCTGGGGAGACCCTATAGCATCTTTCCAGTGTTTGAAGGGGGCCTACAAGAAAGCTGGTGAGGGACTTCTTACAAAAGCATGTAGTGATAGGACAAGGGGTAATGGCTTCAAACTGGAAAAGTGTAGATTTAGATTAGTTATTAGGAACAGATTCTTCACTCTGAGGGTGGTGAGGCACTGGACCAGGTGGCCCAGGGAGGTTGTGGCTGCCCCATCCCTGGAGGGGTTCAAGGCCAGATTGGATGGGGCTTTGAGCAACCTGGGTTGGTGGGAGGTGCCCCTGCCCATGGCAGGGAGGTTGGAAATAGATGTTCTTTAATGTCCCTTCCAACATAAACCATTCTATGATTCTATAAACTGTCAGCCTCCTGTCTGTACTTCCACTCCCTTTCCACTGATTTTACCATCTGGTAGATTTTTTCTCCCAATTACCTCTTTGGTCATTTACCCCCAAAGGTCATGTACAGTGTTGTGAAGAACGCTATGATTTTAATCACCAAATGAGATCTGGAGAAATCCCTGTTCTGGGGCGTTAGTGGGTGATGTAGCATCCCTGAGGTTTATTGCATTGCTTGTCTCTAGGACAGCATCACTTTTTCAATCATTCCTGTTGGCTGAGTGATGCTTATGGGAAGGTGCTTCTTATAGGAACACCATCTATAAAACTCCTGAAGCTTTTGTGTTCCTACGCTGTGCATGATTGCCTTGTCCTGTGCACGGCTCACCATTTAAGACCTTTAAGCATGAGTATTTCGGTTTTGAACTTGTGCCCAACACATTGAGTAGGGAACAAGACATACTCAACAGATCACCCAATGTGACTGGGGAAGGAGGGAGGGGCAGTGACATCCCAGGGGGGAAGGGGGAAAGGTGTAGAGGGGGAAAGACAAAAGTATGACAGCTTTAGAGCTGCTTCTCTATTCTGGGCTTCCTGGGATTTGGCTCCTTTGACAGATGATGCCATAACCTTCACTGAATGCAGCTAATTTTCTGAACTCTCTTGTTGGAAGAACTGTGGTGAACAGTTAATCCAACTTTTACACGATTCATATTGGATGACTCCACATAATCCAAAACTTTGGACTTCAAAGAGTCCAAAAGATGGGCAGAATGGGATGGTGGGAGCTCTGAAATAACTATAAACATGAGAAAGAAATGGAATAAAGAAGTTGTATATTTCTTTTCAGTAAAGATATTCTGCTTATCTACAGAAAGGTTTGTATGGCTCTCAGTAAGCCTCTGATTTCTTTAATATTCACTGCACGTTCAGCTAAAATTGCAGGGAAAAAGAAGTGTTTTCACCTATTCTAAAATAACTTTCAATAGTTTTGTCACTAGGTGGCACTTTTGCTCTAATTTGTTTTATGTTTAACAGCTATGGTGAGAAAAAGAACTTGTTTTGATCAAAGTATGATTACTAGATCTAAAAAGGATATTTTCAATCCTATAGCTGATAAATAATAGTAAATAATTAAATTAGCATCTTCATTTGTAAAACTTGGAGAGTTCAAAGACTGGATATGTTTAGCTCCACGTTTCTGTGTGGCACAGAGACATTAAGAGAGGGCAGGACACGAAGGCTGACCAAATCAAGTCAAGCAAGCGCTATTTGCCCACAGCTCCCTGCCTATGGAACCCCATAGTATTTCATGTTGTAATAAATAGGCATCAAACCCGTTGAAAGCCACAGTCGAGGCCCCCCTGAGCACATCTGGTCGTTCTGGGGGGGTTGACCCGAGGCCAGCCCGGGGACAGTGCAGTTGTCTGGCCCTGAATGGGGGAGCTGGGGGAGGCAGAGCCGGGGGAAACCTCAGCTTGGGGAGCTGCGTACGAGCCTGGCCCTCACTCAGTACTGCACGCTGTAATCTGAAAACAAACCCATGCTGTGCTTTTATAATATATGACTGGTCCTTATCACCAAAAGTATAAGCAGAATTCCTCTGTTGAATTTTTATGTCTGGGAAAAACGATGGTGAGATTATCTGAAATGCATAAAGTGCTCAGGAATGGGCAGAGGTGAAAATGTGAATTGTTATTCTCCAGCATTTGCTGTGGACACAACCCAAGGGGACCAAAGAGAATGATGTCTCAGGTACTACAGGTTCTCGAGAGCCAGAAGGGTAAATAATATCTTGCTGTTCTACTACAAGTCTATTGTTTCAAAGTGGTCGTTAATCTTAGTAAAACTTGCACCAGTCAGGCAGGAGGAGAGAGATGTTCTTTACGTGCATCACTGAACAAACCAAAGTTTCAGAGCTATTTCTGGATTAAAGAAAAGCTAATGGCCTTAAGTTATAGCAAGAGGGATGCTGAGATTAACTGTCTGAAGTAAAGAGAGTGAAGCAGTGGGTAGGGGGCAGTCGAGGATATTGTGGAAATTCCACCACTGGAAGTACTTAGGGCTAAGTTACACCATGGTGTAAGTGGCCCTGCCTTGCACAGGGGAGGTGGGCTGGACAATCGTCCCTCCAGCTGCTGCCTGTGATCACCACCAGCAATACAAACTCATGGGTTTGTTTTTTTTTTTCTATAATATGTATGGTTTTTGAACTTGAAATACCTTTGGAAGAATATTTTTCTGTTTTTCTTACCCATTCTTTAGCTGGTACAGTCCTTTCACTCTCCTGCAAACAACAGAATTTTTTATTATGGGCTTATTTTCCTTCCCTGCAGTTTTATTTGTTTAGACAGCTCAAGTCCATCTAAAATCATAATAAAGTGAAAGGAATAAAAAAAAAAGAGAACCAAGTAAGCCTAACCGTGACTAATATAAAGACATGGGTTAGTTGTGCTAGCCCAGTAAACGTGATTTTTGCCATTACTAGGAGAAAGCACCATCTTTGCACCGACGTGGCTTTGCAGGGACCCAGCACTTGTGTCTGCCTCGGCCTGAGCTGCTAGTACCTCGCTTTAACAGTTGTGCAGTGGTCAGGGACTGCTGCCTGACCTGTTTTAGTTTGAGTGATGGGAAACTCTATGTGGTAAAGTCCAAAGAGCCCAGAGAACCAGTGTGCAACAAAAAACCAGTCCCCTGGGGTAACAGGGCTGGGGGGCATCTTTCAAACTTCAGCTGGGAAGCAATGAGAAAGAAGCAGAGTGTGATAAAAAGCATAAAAAGATAACTTCAAGTGGATCTTTGGGATCCCCACCATAAACATCATAGTCCTCCCAGTGAAGGACTGAGGGTGCTGATGGTTGCTGTACACACAACACCCCTCCACCCTCCTCCCCCTGAGACCATCTCAAGGAAGCCTAAAACCATTGACCTTAGGACCCAAGGGGACATGGGAAGGGCAAACACACTGGAGAAAAGGGGTATGTGGTAGGAAGAGCTATTTTCTTTCTATAGCCATTTTTCCTGTATTATTAATGAAGCCTTTCTGTGTTAATTAGGCAACACAGATTATTAAGCTCTTAAAATGTTAGCTGGACTGGGAATACATTTTGAACATGTATGTGTGGTGCATTCCCTTTTGTCCACAAGATTTTTTCAGTGTATGTAAATGGATATTTACCTTGGGTTATGGAGGCAGGCAAGGAAAAAGTAGAAAACCATCTCAAGGTGGTAGCAGAACTTCAGTTTGGAGTATTGTTGTCCACTGAATGAAAAATAAGAAAATGTCTCCTTTTGCAACTCCTTCTGTTGCTTCTGAACTCTCCTATTACTCTGCATAATACAATGGAAACTCATCTCATTTAGCCTCCAGGCACTACCTAATGAAAAAACACTGGTAAAATAAATAACTCAGAGTGGCCTCATAAATACAGTTGATATCGACATATAAAGATTTTGTACTTGGTTGGTGTTGATTTTTTTTTTTAATTTTCTGCAGAATATTCTGTATTTGATATTCCTTTTAAAGCTGTGGCTGCTAGATTCATAGGACTGGGTAGGAAGGTCACCTTTATACATAGAAAGTACATTTCTGTCTCTTGTGGTTGCAGGGAAAAAAGCTGAAAAACATGACCTATGGCCATCCTAGAGGCTTACAAGCTACCATTAGTATTTGTAAGCAGTTTTTCCAAACAAAAAATTCTCCTGACATTAAAGCTTTTTTCATTATTTTCAGAGATCTGACTCACAGCTGTCACGTGTGTGGCGCTGACAATACTACGTAAACCTTCAGACCAGATGAAGGGTAAATCTGAACTAAAAATGTAGGCCAAATGTTCAACCAGAATTTAAATTCAATAAAATCTGACCTGAAATACTTGCATTTCCTTTTATCTATAACACAGACTTTGTAAATAATTTCAGTAATAGAATCATAGACTACCAGGTTGGAAGGGACCTCAAGGATCGCCTGGTCCAACCTTTCTTGGCAAAAACACAGTCTAGACAAGATGGCCCAGGACCCTGAGTGTCACTGACATTGGTTCCTCAAAGGTCGATGTGCACCGCTGAAATCCCTCAAACCTGAGCGCGGCCTCGGTAGACAGACCACAGATGATATGCCTGGACTTGGTGTTACTTTTCCATTCCAGAAGTGAACTCTCTGCATCAACACTAGCCAGACCTACAGATATAGACAAAATTACCCTGGGAGAAGGACACTTGGAAAAGAGATGGGTAGGGTAACCTTGCAATTAAAACTGGAATTTGAAAGAGCTGATTGTTTGGAGCATGTCACTTATTATTTCTTTGCTTCAGGATTATCACTTATGATGCCTCTCTACACTTCTGTGCTCTGGCCTGACTGGGGGAAGTCTCCAAGGTAAATAATAATAATAATGATGATTGTAAATAATAATAATAATAATAATAATAATAATAATAATAATAATAATAACAACAACAACAACAACAACAACAACAACAACAACGGTTTATCATTAGGAAATTATGACAATATTTTTGGCTGCTCTTTCTGTGCTTTGATGACGGAGAGACTCCCAGTTGCGATGTTTCATGGGTGCACTTACAACACTGTGACGACCATCTACAGTACTTCAGGGCAGACAAGATTATAGAGAGATAACTCATGTTTCCTAAATGCATTGTCTGAGCACAAGGGATACCCAAGGCGAAATGACTCACGCCTGCCTGGTAAGTGAGACATTTCTTTTTCAGTGAATTGCTTTCAGAACCTTATTACTGGCATTACTTGTATGTGGCATCCAAGCAGCCTATTTTTGGTGTATGTTTTTGATGCAGTGCAAAAGGTTACTTTATAACACCTCTAACACATGCTGTTTGATTTATTCAACCAAAAATCCAGATTATACCCAATGAACTTAATTGAAATGATTTAGTATGCTGTTAAGAACAGAATTTCTCAGTAGTCATAAGTGTTACAGGATGACCAGTCATTATGAATGGACTAAGCTTAACTGTTGGACTTGACCTCATATGGGGGACGTTCCCCCATATCTGAAGAAATCTATATCTGGACCTGACTTGGGTACTCCATGGGTAGAGATCACTTCACTAAGTCATCCCTTTGATTCTTGTTTTGTTTGTTTTAAGGCCAGCTGGATGGGCAGTGAAAGGCTTTGATGAGGTAAAAATGATGTTTCAAATAGAGGTGCAATTATACTCCCTTAAGACAGATTGCAGGAACAAAAGAAAGAAGTACATTTTCTAGACCATCATAAAATAGGCGATTCTATAGCCAAATTAATTATTTCTCTGTAGATGAGAGGGAAGTGACGGATGAATGTGGAGGATAAATGAACAAGTTTTTCATTTGTATGTGTTGGTTTCTTTTCAGAAGATAAAATAATTGGTCCATATATTTTTTATTTTCTTTTGTTTCAGGAAATGGGATAGGAATGTACAGTAAACTATCAATATTAAAATCAGCTGCTGGCATTTTACTGAAGTATAATGCTGAGGTGTATAGTGGACTTGTGTTTCAGATGCTATGATCAGTTTTGTAAATAGTAGGTCTGCTGTTTTGTTCAATGTTGCTGTTGACTGTACATTATTATTCCATTTCCCATTTCATTAACATTTAGGGTATGAAACGTTCCTCGTGAATCAAAGGTTTTTCTAAGCATGGAAGAGACAGCAAAAGGGGTTGTGGCCATTTGTAGAATGAATGCACAGCCCAGGCAGCTTAATAACAGCTGTGGACCAATTTTGCTTTGAGAGACTACCTATTAAACCTATAAGCACACGAGAAGTACAAAAAAAAAATCTTCACGACTAACTCGTCTAGATATGGCATTGTAAGTGCTTCTGCTGTTGTGTTTTGTAGTTACGCTAGTAAGGCAGAAGGTAAGCAAACATAAAACAAAGTGCATTTTGGATGTTCTTTATTTTTAGACTGCAAACATTCCTAATGAAGACTGTGACATTTTCATTAAGTATATTAATAAAGTATTCATTTCATATGAAGTTGGTTTTCTTGACAAAGATTCTCAGTGTGTCCGTCTGGTCTCAGCTTTGACGACAGAGTTTTTATTTGGTAAATAGGATTCTTAAGCCATTATGGTGTTTGATAATCTCCTCCTTCACCCTATATTGCATGCAGTTGTAAGAATACAAGCCTAGAAAACCGCTTTAAATAACATTTCAATCATCCATGCTTTTATTTATCATCACTTTGCCACCTGGCACCAGTGCCCTCACCTCAAAGACCATTTTTTGTGTTATCAGAAATATTCTTTATACTGGAAAGTCTAAGTTGCTTTCCGCTTACCATATGAGTTTACAGAGAAAGTAAACAGCGTAGCAAAAATCTTTGTGTGAGAGGATTAAATAAGTTTCTGCTGAAATAATTATTTGTTAAGATAAAACGGGGGTGGGAAGACCTCTTTGACATCAGGAGAGGAGTGAGGAGAAACCGGAGGACGTGCTGGTGCTCAGCAATACATGTAGCAAGACTGGCGCTCCCACTGCAATTTCAAACTGTAGAAAAGATTAAAATTTATGGCTCGAGGGAAGATTGATGAAAGAGCTTGCACAAAAAATTACTGATGAGAAAAAAGAATGGGGATAGACTGGGAGAGCTAAATAGACTTTGGCAGTTGAAGCATGCAAACATACAATAAGGCAAGCAAGAGGAGAAAATGAAGTACTGCTGACTTCTGGACTTTTAACTATTCCATAAGCATGAGAAAAAGCAATACTTTAAAAAGAGAGGGAATACAAAGTCCCAATTCTGTCCATCAGCACTATAAGGTAATATATATAAATATATAATACTGAGAGAAAATGAAAGAGCAGCGGTAAAAATCTTACTCTGCTGAGGGATGTTCAAATTTCACAGAAGCACAGTAAGGAACATCATCGTTCGTGATTATTCTGGCACTTTTTCAAAATATACAGATGCCAACTTGAACTGCCCCAGCTACATTCAGCCAGGGCAACATTTACATTCTCCGCATCTACCTTTTACTTGCAGTTTCTTTTGAAGAATTTTCCTTTTCTTTCCTGTCTGAAAAACAGCCTTGAAGTGTCACAAGAATGAAATAGGTGTCGTGGCCTTGTGACCCTGAGGGTCAGGGCTTTTCAGACGTGGCTGAGATGATCCATTCACATTAAGCAAAAAAATTCCAGCCTGAGTGAACTCAGAGGTAAAGTCTTCTGACTATAAAAGTAGCTGATACTGAGTTGAACAGCTTGGGACTCACTACAAGGAAAGGGAAATTCTGGTCCTATTCAAGTTGGTGAGCAGTTCACCTCTCCCCTCAGTGAGGCCGGAGCTTCTCTCTGCAGGGTATCATCCTGTATCTTCTCTATGCTGTACCTTTGGGACTGCAAAGTGGCGTCAACAGAACGACTTGTAAAAGCTCTGCTGTACAACCAGAGAGGGCTGTGGGCTGTGCTCCTGGAGGTGATCCCTGAGCCAGGTCTGCAAAGCCCCATCATGGGTTCCAGGAGCAATTTAGTGCTCTTCCAGAGCAAATTAGCTCTGCTGAACAGCAAAGCTAATTAGCCTGGGTTCAGCATAGTCCTGATGCGACAGAGTTCTTGCTCTTTTTCTTCTGTTTTGGTGCTTATTCAGAGCTCGGGTGCTTATCCATGGTGCTAAATTGCACCGTATGGACATGCCTACAAAGCAGAACCTTCCCCGCTGCCTGCACAAGTAACCAGGATCTGCGCTTGGTAAGTGTCTTCATTCCTCAGTGGTTTTATCAGTTGTCTTTCTCAGCACATGAACTTTCATCATTACTTATTCAGCAGAGCTTCTGTCTTTCATCTGACCTTGTCTGTGTTGGCTGAGGACGGTGGATGTTCATTTAGCTGAACGAGCATTTGTTGGCTGTTACAGTACATTTAAGTGCAAGAAACATTTTGAAGAATTCAGAGAGGCATGAATTAAATCTGTTCCTGGGTGATATAGCATATGTCCTCAGATACACATTTTTTTGTATCTTCTGTTCTTGATAGCCTAACTTGCCTGTGGAAATTAAGAAATTTGTATCAATAGCCAAGTGCCCGACTACAGAGGAACTAGCTGTTTCACCAGGATAGATTAATAGTACTCTAAAGTAAGCTTTAAAGTCTGTGCTAGAGTAAACACTTCACTAGATGTGGTATAACTTTTATCTAAAAGGTATTAGGTCAAAGTCTCCACGTCTCCCCGAGGTATTTTATATATCTGACCTAGGAAGGTATTTTATATATCTGACCTAGGACAGCCATCTTCTCTGATAACCGAGCTTCAGAGATTTTCCTTTGTGGGTGGGATGACTTTTAAAACTTTTCTGAGGGTTAATGCATCGTTAAAAGTAGTGATGGATACGTCAAGACTACCTCATCTTCAAAAGACAAGAATGGGAAGAAACATTGAATAAGACAGAGTCTCCTTGGACTTGAGACTAGGACCAGGGCTTGAGTAGGTAGGAGGGGAATGGTTGGTCCTCAGGTCTCACCCTGACACCGGCTGAACCTGGGCTGTGCTTCCTGAATGTGGGAGCTTGGAAGTGCTTGTGGGTCCCTCAGTTCTGATGTAACATTTACCCTACAGGCTTATCCTTTACCTATTCTTATGCCTGAATAAATTTGTGCCCTGAAGAGAAGCAAACAAAAAAATAATTATGAGACGTGTCATAATTTCATGAGATTTAGCAGAACTGAAATTAGTTTTAGAGCGTAAGATTTTGAAACAGGGATATTTTTGAGGGCTTTTTGATGAATTCATTCTGCTACACATGCTTAAAGATAATTAATAATAAAGTTCAGAAATGTAACACAGTATTAGAAGGAAATCCTGAATACTTATTTGGTTACAGAACTATGTGAGTTATCATGTGATTACTTTTTAAACTTCACTGGAACAGTGGCTTAGTCGGTAAAAACTCATCACACAGTTGTTCTCATTTTATATACTTAAAAACTACACTTTGAATAGTGTTTTTAGCATGGCTATAATGTCTTGTTTAAAACTATTTTCCTTTGATAGATGACTTGGAAATAACTGCCTCAGTAAAAAGACCTGAAGCATAAATTATTGGTCTTTAAGCCATTTGAATCTAGGGATCTTTCTTAACTACATTATACATTAATACCAGACTGAGTTTCAAACACCTACCAATTTTGGATGGCTTATTTATGCCTGTTTACTTTTTGAGAGCTTCAGCAAAGGCCTTTTGAAGCTTTTGGAGGTCCTTCCTACTTTTCACAGCAAATGACATTAAATACTTCAGTAAATGTAGCAACAGCCATGTGACATACAATACAAGTTGTAACTTCAAGGTGTGCTACATCTTACAGCTATCTAGTTTTCTCAGTGAAAGTACTTCCCTCCTTCTCTTTCCCCCTCCCCCTTTTTTTTTTTAATCAGGGCCACACTCTTAAGATCACCTATCCCCATCTCTGTCTCATTTATCCCCCACCATCCTTCCCAGAAGCCAACCAGTTCAGTCTGCATATTTCAGCTTTGTAAATTACTGCATCACTTTAAACAAAAATTGTGCTTCTTGTCAAAAAGTCCCCATCTTCTCTCAGTCCTCCAAAGAAGGTTTTATTTTTAAAGAAAGCTCCACCACTGTAGTGCTAAAAAAAAAAAATCCTTTCGAGGAGCTTCTCTCCCAGAACTGTAGAGACAATCACACGAACATCGGGAAAAAGGTTGACACCTCTCTCTCCTGATTTTCCCCTCCTTCTCTGTGAAATCCTGTTGATTTGCAGCACATCTGACATCCTGGTGACATTTGTACAGGCACACAGGACCCAGCAGCATAAGCACTCAGTTACTTTCACTTCTCTACGGTCAACACGATAATAAGACATATGAATGATAATACAAAAACTAATGGATGTCTGGAAACCAAAGTGATTCCAAAGGATGTATTTGTTTTGCTTTGTTATCTTTATATAAATCTACATGTACCAAAAAATACACAAAATCCAAACTCAAGGTTTTTCAAAACAAGCAGTGGATTATATGTGGGTTGGCTGTTCTGTCTGTCACATAAGACCTGTGGACAAACAGCAGGTATAAGAAGCACTGAAAAAGACCTCCTATATGGAGATGGGGTTTTGGTTTTCTCTTTGCTCATGTGAGTGTTGGGTTTTTTTCTGTAAATGAAGTCAGAGGTCTTGCATCTGCCAACCATGAGTTAAGCAGGCTGCTTTTTTCCAAAGTCTTTCTGATCACATGAGATAGGAACCCAGATGGCAATTCTTAGTGCGATAATTTAATTCTCACTACTTAGATATCTCTTTCCCTTACAAATCCCTGGGAATTATAGACTGCACAATTAGTCTATTTCAATCTTCCCCAGCTACACAGTACAAAAAGCTGTCCTTCCACTAATGAATTCACATTTTATTGCCAAATGTGGGATCATATCTTAATTGCAATTAAGCATGCTTACTTAGAAAGGAGTAGTTGTGTTCATCCAGCTATCTAGTTGCATATACACCCAGGAAAACATGGACTTTCTTTCCTTTTTACTGCCTAATGCTCCTGGTTTCCTAGGGTTCTTTCTTTGACAGTGGAAGAAGCAGACAGCTACAAATTTAAAACGTCATGTTGTTTGTTCCTTTTTTAATCGTTGATAATGATAGGGATAAAAGAACTGCTTTTTTTTTTTTTTCAGCCTTTGTCGATTTCTTTGACGTTTCTGGAGTCTGTTTTAGCTTGAAAGCACCAAATTTCCTGAAGACACTCTTGGGGATGTAGGATGTCCTTGACTACTCAGGGTAGAAAATTTAAGCTTGGATAAATATGATTTTCAACAGTACCACTTGAAATTATGTGCTTTTTCATAATCCTACTGAATGGCAGATTAGGACAGGCTGAAAATAGGGCAAATGATTCTTTCATTTCTTAACACAAGGGAAAAATAATACCAAATTATTGAGGTTGGTTTTAAACTCAAATACTACTGTTTTCTTCATTTTGAATTCGGTTAATTTTCAATCCTTTTTATGTTTGTCTTTCTATGTTTACCTGGTGACTCTAAGTGCTAGGCTGTACTTGTGCATTGTTTTTATGGAAGCAGTTCTCACACCAGGACTCCAGCTTTCAGAGGAACACCAAATATTGAGACATCTGCAGTTCAGGATGTGAAAACTGGCAATAGTAGATCACGGTTGTGGTGGGATGCATCCTGTGCATTTATTAATAGACAGCTTTTTGGCTATAATTAAGATTATAATTTATATAAACAATCCTGACAAATCAGGCCCTGATTCTGCAGTCTCAGATTCAGATGGATTTAATTTCTGTGGCTGGAACTGAGTGTTTCAGTCAAGTATTAGTAATCTAAACCCCTGAATCAATCCACCTTGATTGCTCTGATCAGTCAATAACTTCCTGAAAGTGTAACAGGAATAGGAAAGATGTATTCTTTTGCAATTTTTCACGGAGAAACAAAACTTACCTACCATTTAGCACAATAAAAATAGTCACTGGAGTGTTTGTGAAAGAGTTGCAAAGACAGCTGATGATTAATTAAAATTCTGGGTGCCCAGTAAAATGCTTTACAGAAAACAAACATTGCACTGAGAAGCTCAGACTTGGAGACTTTGTGCGTGCAAGAATGCTGCCCAAATGCACATGCTCAGGGATGGATGGAACTGGTTTCCTGTTACTTACACCTTGATAAACAAAAATGGAGGGCTTTACAAGACCCTCTGTCCTGAGTGAGGCTGAGGGTCCCTCAGCAAGGCTTTGGTTTAACAACAAGTCTAGGCACATGCAAAAAGACTTACATGTGCACAAGGAACTTATATCAAAGATCTGTGAATAATTCATACTTAGAGAGCCTGCCTGTGGAGACAAACTCCCAGTAGAAAATCTCTGGTCACAAACTGGGCTTGCTGCTGCTTCTTGTAGTGGCAGTGGTGGGTAACAGTCTTGTGATCAGGGCTCCCATCTGGAAAACGGGAAATGGGATCCATGTCCTCCTAGTCAGAAGGTGTCCCAAATCATGTGTCCTGTTTCTGTGAGGAATGTCATAAATATGTCACGGGAGGAATGCTCTCTATTGTTTGTTGCAGCTGGTCACAATGAAGCGAAGAGTGTGAAGAACAAGAGATGAGAAGTTTCACTCCCACGGCCAGTGGGAGGCAGAAGGAAGTTTTTGGTTCTTGCCCCTGTCTCTTGTTTACATGCTGTACACAGTGATGGGATAATGTAAAAGAAGTGAGAGGTTACGAAGTAGATCACCTTGAGTGCCACCACACACAGCATGTACAGAAGAACCAGGTGAACAGGCTCAGTCAGCACCGGTTTATGAAAGGCGGGTCCTGCTTGACAAGCCTGATCTTCTATGATAAGGTGACCTACTTAAAGGATGAGGGAAAGGCTCTGGATGTTGTTTACTGGACTTTAGTAAAACCTTCGATACCGTTCACTGCAACATTCTCCTGGAGGAACTGGCTGCTCATGGCTTGGATGGGCGTATTCTTCTTTGGGTAAAAAAATGGCTGGAATGCCGGGCCCAGAAAGTGGTGGTGAATGGAGTTAATTACAGTTGGCGGCCGGTCACAAGTGGTGTCCCCCAGGGCTCAGTATTGGGGCTGGTTCTCTTTAATATCTTTATCAATGATCTGGACTAGGAGATTGAGTGTGCCCTGAGCAAGTTTACAGGTGACACCAAGTTGGGTGGGAGTGTTGATCTGCGTGAGGGTAGGAAGGCTCTACAGAGGGATCTGGACAGGCTGGATCAGTGGACTGAGGCCAACAGTATGAGGTTCAACAAGGCCAAGTGCCGGGGCCTGCACTTAGGTCACAACAATCCCATGCAGTGCTACAGGCTTGGGGCAGAGTGGCTGGAAAGCTGTCCGGTGGAAAAGGACCTGGGGATGTTGGTGGACAGCCGGCTGAATGTGAGCCAGCAGTGTGCCCAGGTGGCCAAGGATACCAATGGCATCCTGGCCTGTATCAGAAATAGTGTGGCCAGCAGGACCAGGGCAGTCGCCCTGTACTCAGCACTGGTGAGACCCCACCTCAAGTATCATGTTCAGTTTTGGACCCCTCACTACAAGAAAGACATTGAGGTGCTGGAGCGTGTCCAGAGAAGGGCAACAGAGCTGGTGAGGGGTCTGGAGTATGAGTCTTATGAGGAACGGCTGAGGGAACTGGGGTTGTTTAGCCTGGAGAAAAGGAGGCTGAGGGGAGACCACCTCACTGTCTACAACTATCTGAAAGTAGGTTGTAACCAGGTGGGGGTCAGTCTTTTCTCCCAGGTAACAGGTGACAAGAGGAAATGGCCTCAAGTTGTACCAGGGGAGGTTTAGGTTGGATATTAGGAAAAATTTATTCACTGAAAGGTTTATCAAGCATTGTAACAGGCTGCCCAGGGAAGTGGCGGAGTTGCCATCCCTGGAGGTATTTAAAAGACACATAGATGTGGTACTTGGGGACATGGTTTAGTGGTGGTTTTGGGAGTGTTAGGTTAATGGTTGGACTTGATTATCTTAAAGGTTTTTTGTCAACCTAAATGATTCTATGATTCTATTCTATTTGTAAAATATGCTGACAGACATTATTGGATGAACAGATGTACATGAAAAATCTGGACAGGCTTTCAGGTACATAAGCCCTTTGTCAGATCTGACACAGAGAGACCAAATACCAAACTAAGTAGGACCAAGCATCCTGGTTATAATTAAACTGTGTTAAACATATACACAATTTAAGGTAGGAGGAGGAACTTAGGACTGGGAGAGAAGGGGGCGGTTTAGTAGGAATGAAAGAAAATGTCTTGGGCGTAAAACATAGTTTTCCTTCTAATTCATGCTATTTAGTCAGAAATTTTTGCTTCTATAGTTGTCTTCAAAAAGTTTGTGTAAACCCCTGCGGGGGTCCAGTTCTGCGGCTCTGGTTCGAGGTCCTGCTCTGCCTGTGCAGTCTTGTCTCCATAGTGGAGGCTGCGTTGTGAGCGGCATCAAGGGACAGTGCTGAGATGGAAACAAAAAGACTGGTGGGGAAAAAAATGTAGCAGGGGGTCTGAGGTTGTGTAAATGGGGAACGGAGACCTGAGAGGTCAGGGGTGGGGTGACTGTTGTCTGAAGATTGTTCTTCTGGTAACTTGCTGTTACTTTGGCTGCTTCAGTGGGCTGAAACTCTGTTATTTATAGTACTTAGTCATTGTGTAAAACAGATGTATCTTATTATCTCAGGAATCACTCAAAAATCAAGGATGTGCCTGTTTCTCATGAAATGTGGGGGTTACATCAGATCTTTGGAACTGAGGGACAAAATGCTCGTTTTTTATTTTTGGAAAGTTAGTAATGCATTTAGGGTGACAACAGATCTGCTTTCAGTAAAACTGTATGAATAATTTGTTTCATCCCTTGGCAAATGAACCAAACTTAAAACACTATTCAGGTCAAACTTCAGTGCAAATTTAGCAAGTTCCTTGGGTAAATCAAATATGTTTCATTTTCATGCTGTTCATTTTTAACCAAATATGGAAAAAAGCCAGTTGGATCCCAAAGGATAAGCCGCTGAGGGAAGCTGCTGACCTTTCACAGAACAGGGAGGAGCAGAGACCTGACATTCTTGGAAGGGTTCCCATATCATTAAGCATCATCAGGGTAGGGCTGTCTCTGGCACCTCAACCATACAGTATGTGATATAAATAAGGGCACTGCAGGGAGGAGTTAAAAAACCTGATTAAGGCTCTTGCCTGTGGCCTGACCTGCTATGCTTTTTATGTTCTTATCTCTGAGTTTAGATAGATATTGCGCTCACATCTTGTGTTACGTCATTATCCTCGTTTGGCTTTTGTGCAAGTGTACTATTCTAGTCAATGAAGCTTAGACAGATATTAAATTTAAGCAGCAGAGAAGTTTAGGGGAAGATTTTTGTTCTGTCTTATGGTGTTCCTGGCTTATGCTGTTCCTGCTTGCTTTTTAGCTCAGTTTTAATAAATTTTTAAAGTTTACAGGTATTTAAACTCCTAAACCTCTAGAATTTATAATTTCTTCTAATGAAACCAAGGAAATCTTCTTCTTACAGTCTCAAAGAAATTTTTTTCAATATTTTCTTGAAGTAAAAGAAACACAGTGTTATTTTTCACAAGCATGTAATTGTTATAGATGCATTCACCTTAAACTGTGTCATCTCCTTCAAATTTATTTTATGTCCAATTTCAATTCCCTTGGAGTCGTGCGTTCAGTATAATACCAAATTTTGTCATTTGTGAAGTCTTCAGTTAATATTTGAAAAGAAAGAAAACATTTCAATTTTTAATAAGAATTTTCACTTGCTTTGTGGGAAAAAATCCAATGTCCTGTTAATCCTCAAAATCCTGTTTCTGTTCTCAGTCTGGCGAAACAGCTTTGGATTTATTTCATACCTCACAGGCACAGCTGCAGCATTAAGACCAGAGGAGCTACGATCTTATTCCATTGGACTCAGCTTCTCTCAACTGCTATGCCAGGGATGTGAAGTGGCTGCCACACAGACCGGTTGTGTTGGGACTGAGCAAGTAACTCGTTTTCTCAAGCAATTGCAGTAGTTTGGATAATGAACTGCTCCAGTTTTGAGAGTCAGGAAGGAAGAGCTTTAAATGCTAGTTTTATGGTAGAGCTTTTTTGGAGAGGAAAAGTGAATGTAAAAACTTCCATTGGGTCCTTTCTTGTATTTTTGATGGAGTTCCAGATATTGCGTAGTACTGCATCCTTCATTTTTCTCACAACAGATCACAAGAGGGGAAAAAGTGAATCCCACAGCTTTTACTTTAGCAGTCTTCAGAAGCCATGGCCTGGAGATTTTAAGAAGTTTTAATTCTATGATTTTAGGAAAAGAAAATTCTGCGACTCATCCCCTTAGCCTAGCAAATCTAAAATTGCCTGGACTAACCTCACACTGTTCAGTCTAGTTGCTTTCAGGACTGACTGCACAGCTGAGTTTCAAAGGGAGTGTAGCTGAGGCTTTTATGAGCAGCATAGCACAAAGATCTCTGAATTTTTCCTTGTTGCATTAAACTCTCCTTCCCACCTCCACTCCAAGGCTCTGGATTCAGCAGCTTTCTGCTCTATTTTATTCCTCGCTACTTCTCTGTTTTGTAACAGAGAGGGGAGTCATAGCCTTTGAGGACACCTTTGTGCTACTGTATGAAGTTAATAAAATGTATGTTAAATATTGCAAAATTGCATGTTGAGTGTGGCTGGATTGCTCGTTGCTGTCTGGAAATAATATTTCACAAAAGGTAGTGAAGGAAGTACGTAGTTTGTACACAGTTTGAAGTATTAGCAAGTACTTAAGGTGTGGGGGTCATTGACTTGAAGATATTGAACTATTAATATTTACAGGATTTCTTCTGCGACAAGAGAGAAGATATTCATGCTAGAGGTGAAATCCTACCTTCTACTGGAGCTGGGATTTTGAGTCAGGACATTACCGGGGGAAAGAGAGCTCTCTTTGTTGCAGCTCACTCTCTGTTAACATCAGGTCAAGTGATGCTCTGGCTTCCAGCTGGGTAGAGAGAGGTGTGGATCAAAGGAGTCGGAAGGATTTGCAACAAAGATGGACAGGGTCTGGCAGATAAAGCTGACACAAAGCCAGGATCAAGAGGAACCTTAAGCTTGAGGTTTTGAAATTGTTGTTTTATTTGACTATTTTTAAGCCTTGCATGGTCTAAAACCAGCTTTAGCTGACTTTCCTGGGAAAAAAATCTTCTTGGTTTGATCCCTAGGTGGCCAGAGTGCTACTTGCTGGATATTAGGGAGGAAAGCAAAGGTGACATTTTGCTGTGAAGATCAAAGCATGTTCAGTATATAATCCAACACTGACAAAGGCTGGCAGAATGCATCACTTTCTAGCCCCGACTTTTTCTGTCCCTGTATCAGAGAGAAAAAGAATGGAAAATTTTATGGTACTGCCTCTTTTCCCTACATGAAAATTGGCTGAAACCTCCCCCGTGAAGAAGCATCACGCTGTTTCCTCAGTTATAGGCACAATGCATGAAGGCTTTAACAATGACGCGTTTAGCCCTCTAGGTCATTTCTGGTATGAATGCTCTAAAATTCATAAAGTGCTGGGGAAGACTTTGGCTTAGTGCTAATTTGAACCATCAATAGATGAAATACTCAAAATCTGTGTAACAGTTAAGACTGATTAAAAAAACTAAAGGAACTGTAATTAAAGTTTAATAGTTCATAGACTGCAATATAATATAGCAGTTCACTTTGTAATTTTCCATTAAATTAATTGTGGTAAGAAATGGCAGTTCCCAAAAAAATGAGTCGATGGAATCTCAGCCAGTACTGATACATGCACTTGTAATTCACCTCAAGTAATTGAAAATATTTATGCAAGAGTAGGACAGTGAGGAATCAATTTAAGTAAAGCTCTCTGCTGAATCACTGTGTGCTTAAGGTTAAGCAGGTATCTAAATGTTTGCTGCATCCAGATCAAAGGACATAAAGAGATATTTGATGCTGATCTTCAGTGTAGAACCTAAGAAAGTAACCTTTACTGCAGAAAAAAAAAAAGATGGGCAATTTTTGCACCCCCCTTCCCTTCCCCAGCAGCTGGATTTTATTCATGTGAGTACTTTGCAGTGCAGGCTCTTCCCTGCACGTTTTGTGGAATTGCGATGCTTGTGCTCTGTATCCTGATTAAAAAGTGTCAGGGCCACCCAAAGACTAAATCAGGGCAGAACGTGATCAGCGACGGTTGTCCCAAAAGAGTAGAAGTGAAAGGAAAGAGAAAGGACTGGGAAGAGGAAAAGACAAATATAAAAAGAGTGAAGAGAAAAGAGAAAGATGGGGAGTGGGGTGGGTTTTTAAAATGCTTATTTGGGAAATAGAAAGGTAGATTGTAAGACATTCCAAGAGAAAATACTCTTTCTTCAAACCTGGTTTGGGGTTGCTTTTTTAAGGTAAATCCTGCTAAAATTTTCAGTCAGTGCTTGAATGGACGAGGAAATTTTTAAAGGTGGATAACAGATATTAATGCCACAGATACTTATCCTATCTTCTGGCAAATTAAAAATGAGCATAACTCTAAAAATTTAGCCATTATATATATANTTCAGAGGAATATTTTCATGCAGTAAGATACAGATAATGCAAAAAAGGGATTAATAGCCTTTAATCCTGGTGAATGGATAAGTGAGGTCATGTCTCGCAAGGCAAAGAATGACAACAGACTACATCCACTGTATTTCCTGAGTGGGTGGAGACACTTCAGTCCTTGGCACCACTGTGTTGTTTGTTTTCTCTTTGGTTTTGCATTAAATGTTAAAAAGGCAACTGAATACTAAATAGCTTTGTAATGAAAAAAAAAAAAAGACTAATTTCTTATGAGAACAATGAGAGGAACCACATTGTAGTGCATTTCACGGGGTGAAAGCTCAGTAAAACAGAGCTGTAATCACCAACAGAGAGATCTGCATGGAAGTGCAATGAAAGTCAACATCATAATGACAAGAAAGGCAGCTGATTATTCCCTTGTATTTCCCTTCTGGAACACAGAGCTGGGTTATCCTAGAGAGGCTGAAGGAAAAAGTCGCTTGCAGCATGACTCATCAAAGAGTCACTTAGATATTTCAAGTAAATATCATGTTCCGATCCGTTCAGAGGTTTGCAAAGTAAATAGAACAAACAGGAGACTGTAAAGCCTCTGATGGTGCCAATGGAGTCAATCAAATTCTTAAGACAAAGCGCCCATTTTGAGTTAGAAATATCCACTACAAAATGGATCTTTTCAATAGCTCAGTTTCCTCCATGGAAAATTATGGAGAGTAGCATATGCGTATGTGTAAGAGCTGTGTGTGTGTGAAGCAGTCCCTGGTCTCACACATGATTAGCATAGGTCTTAATTGCCACATGTTTCCCAGAGCTGCCAGACGAGGTGGCTTAGTTCATTGTGCATCTGTCTGAAAAGTGTTGTTAGGCAGTCGGTTTTGTTGTTAGAGCTCAACTTTCTATTTTATTTATACATTTTTATAGGGGTTTTTTTGCTTTTCAAATGCTGTTGGAGGACATATTGTACATTGTGGGTAACACTGTAATTGTAACTCCAAATTCCGAATATTCCTTGTGGAGGTAGTTTTAAAGTATTCACCATTTACTTATTTACCAGGATTTAAAAAAAAAAAAAATTAATTGACGTTCGAGAATAAGCAGATCCTTATTCTTATGAAAAGCTTCCTAATTTTCCATGTATCTTCATGTAACATATGTTTTGAGGCATACCTACATACAGATATATGTAAATAAATACATATATTTCTTAATTTTTGTGTATATGTTTATGTAATGGTTTTTATTATTTTAGCTAGGAGGTTTATATATAATGAACTACATGGAATGTTCAATTTCTCCTCTGAAGCAGATCAAAAGAGGATCAATTTAGGTACAAGTGGCCCAGTGGGAACAAGGAGATAAGGTGCACTAACTCTTCCGGGCAATATCACAGAGAACAGAATTAACACAGGCCATCAAACATGATTTTTCACTTGATTCATTGATATAACAAGTAAAAAGTAATATGTAGCTGTGATTTGCTAATTTAGATCTGAATTGTTGCAAAGGTATGGCCTGTATAAAGAAGATAAATCAGGTGACCCTAGTCATCTTTTTGTTCCAGTAAAAAAGACAGGAAAAGATCAATTCGTAAAAAAGTGGCAATTTGAAACAAATTAAAACACAAGTTAATTATACTTCAGAATTCATTGTCACAACTGAGCTAGAAAGTTCATATAAAGCAAACACACAAGTTTTGACTGCCTCATCAGTCACACTTGCATAGGAGATGGGTGTTTTACATGGGATGTCTCCATTTGATACCGTCTCCAGCAAAGAGCAGGATCTGGATTTTTAGATGAAGGAAACAGAAACCCGAGGGTGAACATTTATTCCTATTCAAAGTGACTCGGTTGGCTCATGCCCTGAAGAGTGATGGTTTGTATTAGATAACAATAATTGGTTTTAACAGGTCTTTTTTTAAAAAAAAAAAAAATCTTGCCAGACAAAAACATCCAATATATCGCAGTCTGACAGCAGACCTTAAACCAAAGTGTGGCCAAATTAAGTTTTGCTCTCTGAAAATCTGCTTTATAGGATACAAGGAAAATATTTTTTCCTCTTAAGTGAAAATCTGTAAAAGACAGTAACTGCTCATAGCTCTCGACATATAGAAACTGGCCCCAACCATCAGAAATATGAGTCACGGACAGTTTGGGTGTTTCACTACTGTTGTGCCATTGGTTACAGCATTCAACTTTTATGTTTGGATCCCATTATGAAACAGCTATATGTTTTGAGAAATTGCTAACATTGGTGGTATTTTGGTCTCGATTTGCTAACAAAAATGCAGGAGAGGGAGAATGGCAGCTGGATAGGAGATTGTTACAGCCGAAATAACTTACTTGCAAATTTCTTTGGGCTTTTGATCTGCAGGAAAGCCCCTCTTTAGAGGAGAAGCAATTTCAAATACATTAGCAGCAACAGAAATTCAAAGTGAGCAGTGTTGAGACTCTGATCTGTGAATTCAAAGCACAAGTATGTTTACGTGGAAACTGGCCCTGGCTGCTACAAAAAAAAAAAAAAAAAGAAAGAAACACTGAAATAATTACAATAATATTTCATTTGTAATACAGATATGGTTATCAGTATGTAAAACATTGCAAACAGAGTTATGGAGAGAGCTCTTGGTCCTAAGAAACATGGGTATTTATTTTCTGTTACGAATTACAGGGACACTCCTCTGCCAAACCCTACAGCCTTTGCTCTGAGAAGCTCAAGAGTTTGCCAGAACAGAAAAATATGATTTTTACTTTTAGTTCTGAACATACATGCAAGATACATATTCATAATTAACAGTAGCAAAATCCAATTTGACTTACAGACGTGTGGCATTCTGGTTTTGATGTCTATCACTGATACTTTTTGAAAATGTTATCAATACAAAATGTCTTTGATGCTTTGACGCTCCAGACATGGCGCTGAAATTGTAGCTTTCTCCCATCCTTCATTTTCCTCTTCTCCTCATCCCCCTGGAAAGAAAAATGAGGCAGAAACCTTGGTTTGGGCCATTTCAGTCAGAATGGTTATATCATATCACCCTGTACCTTACCACCAGGGTTAGATGTCGAACCCACGCCAAACTGTAGGATTCTCTCTGTTAATTAATTTTTGGAACAGGCTCCGTGATCCACATTTACCCATGCTTCTCATTTCTGTTCATGTTTGAACTAACACCAGCCCTTACCGATGTCGTTTGCTGGTGCAGGTGCGCATGTGTACCTCCGCGATTCCTTTCCCATAGCTTCATCAGCTATGGGAAAAGTGCGGGTCGTTTACCATTGTTACATTAGAATAACTCCTATCCAGGTGCTTTAATGTGCTTGATGGAGGTTTTTTTTTAATAGAAACTGAAACATACCATCTGGTAGGACTGCAGAGAAGGTTGTCCAGGATCCTTCAGCAGTTTGACAGCTGAAAACACTATTTTCTTTTAGTCATCTGCCAAATATGGAGTTTCATGGCACTCGCAATCAGAAAGCTAAGGTTGGCCATAGTCATTTCAACTATGATTAACGTAGAGTTTTAGAATTATAATGTCAAATACAATTGAAAGTTTGTTTAGACCACCACAAATAGCTTTTTAAATGGAAAACATGTTGAAAGTAGTTCTCATTCAGAAATGAACAAATAAAACAAGGGAATTCTGATACAGTAGCCAAGAGCTTAAACTGGTGATACATTTGATACATATGAATGATGCAAAGTTGCCTTACAAGTAAATCTAAGGGAGCTTGACCTAAAAAGTCAGTTATTGTCTAGCCCTGAAAAGTACTTCATTTTTTTTTATAGGGACCCAAACCAAACTCTTACCTGTTTTTATCAAAGACCAGACTTATTTCTGATACGCTCTTGAGCTTTCATTAAGTTTAAAATACTTGCACAGTATGCGACTTCTGCCGTCTTTTTTTCCAAAAGAACAAGCACCACATGCAGGTTGAAGTATTATTTGGTTTGTTTTTTTTTTTTTCCTTTTACACATTTTTAGTAATGCAAGTCACTCTTGAGGAAAGAAGCTTAACCATAATGGCACATCACCCACAGATTCTGAATGAGCAGAGTGTGATGAATGATTAAATGCGAGGGCTCACTACTATGGAAGAAAATTCAGCCAACCAAATGTTAAGAATGATCCTCTTATTTTTGCAGATTTGTAATTAGTAAACGAAAGCTGCAAGTCAAATATTTATCCGTCACGACAAGCCCTTTGCTGTTCTTGGTAGACAGGAGGAAAACCAGAAGTCATGATTTCAAATTTGTTTGAAGTCTGCACACCTCCGGGCAATGCGATAGTAGCATTTGTACCCCCGTCTATCTCAAAGCTGATCTAACTATCTGCTGAAAACCTGAGGAACATGAAAGCCTCTGTCACCGAAGGTGTCTAAAATCCAAACAGACTTGGTGATGAGTTTGTTACCGGTGTAGCAGGGAAGTATTCGCAGAAGAAACACCGGATTATGCCTGCAGTTTCAAAAGGAAACACGGCTTACGGTGCTGCTTAAGAAAACTGCCCAGTGAAATCATTGCACGTCTGGGGGTAAGGAGATGTCACGGGGAGGTTAGACAAAACAGTTCATGTGCCTCCTAGCTGAGGACACCTAGAACAGAGCTCCAGGAGTCACACCCCTCTCCTCCCCCGGAAATTGCTAGCAATTAGTCTGCTTTATTCAAAATCCATATTTTTAATTAAAAATTAATATATGACTTCCAATGCCACTGTGCAATTTTTCTGCATTAATTCAATTGCAGAAAGAGATATAATATATGATAAAATTTCTACTGTCATTCAAATATATCCGCTTTACTATTGTATTAAGGGTGACCAAGAATTACAATGGCTCTATTACTTCTTGTTTTCTCTGTATTTCAGTTATTAAGGTTGGATATCTTCTACTCTGACAGATATTTTTGTGTTTAGACTACAATAAGATATTTTAGATTGTTTTCTAAAATGTTTGGCATTTTTTACATTACAACATCTAGTCTGACTCTTCAGACCTCATTCATAATCAGCAACACTGTCTCTAGAGTCCAAGGAATATTTTATACTTGAGAGTACCCAGCTTTTTTTCTTTTGGCCATCTGTCTACAACTGCTTACTCAAATGAGGGTAGCCGAGGTCATCTTACATTTCATGTCTAAGGCTGTCAAATTTATTTTCAGCCTTGTCAAGTTCAAGCTTTTTCTCTCAGTGCTAAGGGGACATTTAGTGTAAGCGCGCTTCTGTTGGCATTTCTTTTTCCATCCCCCTTTTGACATATTACTTTTTGTGCCATTTATTGCTCTGTGACCATTCTCGGTTTCTTTTAAATCGCAGACTATTTTCTTTCTCTTCTCCACTGTGTCTCTTACAACCTCTAATGCAACCTTAAAACCCCTTACAGGAAAGCAGATAGTCATGGTATTTGGTTTGTTTTTCTTTTTTCATATGAACTGAACTCAGAAATCCGATCGGAGTATCTTGAAAAGAAAATTATGTAATTCTGGCTAAGGAGGTGGGAAAAGTTCATAGAATCACAGAATCCCAGGTTGGAAGGGACCTCAAGGATTATTTGGTCCAACTTTTCATGGCAAAAGCATGGTCTAGACAAGATGGCCCAGCACCCTGTCCATCTGAATCTTAAAAGTGTCCAATGGTGGGGAATCCACCACTTCCCTGGGGAGATTATTCCAAGTTCTGATTATAAATTCTGTAACATCTCTGAATGCTTGTTTCATCTCTGATTATTCTTATGTTTTGAACAACAAAAAATTGCTAAGAAAGAAAAAATCCTGTATTGTTAAGCATTATAGCTAGGACACTTTAAAACTCTCTAAGAAAAAAATAACCAAACCAACACTTTGTATGTCACAATGTATACATGCATAATTTGTCTAGTTTATGATTAAAATGCATGTTTTACGCCATTTGTGTTGGTTAGCTGCAGACAGACTGATCGCGGCCTATCTGTAGCACACTCAAAGTGGCTTACTGCAATTTTTTCCTGTACTGTGGATCCAAGATAAGGTTGGGCCCAGGTACCCCATAAAACTGCAATGACCAGCGCCCAGATTTGTGTGTTGTTTGGCTACTGCATGGGTAACCTTTAAGGAGCCAAGGTGGTTGCAGGAGGTCAAGCCACGTGACAATTTAACTGAGTAGAGGGTATTTTGTTTATACCTTGCTTTGGGGAATCTTTCAGGCACATCTTCCAGGATGCTCTTTCACCCTGAAAGTTTCAACTGGTGCATTCAACACAAAAGTACTTAGCATTTGGAAGAGCTTATTAACCCCCCTGTGACAGATTTCAATAACAGGTTTGTCCTTGTTGACACAGAGTGAATTGTGTGTATTGCTACATTTTTCTTTTTTTCAGTTTGTTTTCATAAAATAGTATTCTGAAACTTCATGACTGACCTTGAAAATATGGTTTTGCACTGAAGTATTTTTTTCATCCCCCAAGGAGCTTTTGTCTCTACCTCGACACACCATTCAAGAGGTGAAAACGTGGAGGTGTTTCAGCTGCTTCCTCCCTGGGTTGCACTGCCAGCAAGGTCAGGTACCACTTACTGCTGATGCTGTTCCTATGTGAGACCATGAAATGGAGGAGGAACACCCAAGCAACAGTGAGTTTTAGGGGTTTGAAGACACAGTCCGGGCCCTGGCCGCACCAAAGGGCTTTGCCCCTGTTTCACACCCCAAGGAGCCTCCCCCACCATTTCTTCACCCCAGCACAGCCGCCGTCCCGTTCCCCGTACTACCTCGTGGGAATAATGTGATTTCCCACAACTCTAGGAGACTTCCCAAGGTGAGGAGTGAAAAACAGAGATGTACTGAGAGGGGTGCACTGCTCCCAAGAAAAAGCAAAACCCGTGTGGTGGATTGATCGGGTGAACAGACTGCAAAACCCTGAAGAGCAGTAGAGTGAAGGCTGGCGGGAAAGGGATGGTTTCAAAACAAATCTGGATTTTGCTTCTGGTGCAGTTTGGGTGCTGTCTTCTGGTGGCGGGCAGCCCCACGAAGCAGGCGAGATGTTGCACCAGCATGACAGGCAGCTCTGGGCTTCTCTGAGTGGGCTCAGGGCAACCTGAGGAGGAGCTAGGTGCCACCAAGAGCTACAAAATGAAAAAGTTCAGGTGTTCTACTCAGTTGTGGGTCTCTTACAGTAGCTGAGGCTGTTGGGGTAGGGAAAGGAAGACTGTGTATGCAACCCAGAGTGCTCTCGTGAAGGTTGGCTTTGTGCTTTTTCCTTGGTAACCAGCACCAAGGCAGGCTGGTGGGGTGATGCTCTCAGAGACATGAGCCATATCCCTAATTCCTCCTTTGCTTGAAAGAGCTGACATCTACTGCCTTGCTTTCCTGAAATGGTATTTTGAATGTTCAGGTTCAAAGAACCAGAGAGAAGAATATGGGGACAAACTCTGTAGCAGGTCCTGTTGCAACAGGACAAGGGTTTTAAACTAAAAGACGGTAGATTTAGAGTAGATATAAAGAAGACATTTTTTACTGTGGGGGTGGTGAGAAATCAGGTTGCCCAGAGAGGTGGTTGATGCCCCATCCCTGGAAACATTCCAGGTCAGGTTGGACGAGGCTCTGAGCAACCTGATCTAGTGGAATATGTCCCTGCTCATGGCAGGGGTGTTGGACCAGATGGCCTTTAAAGGTCCCTTCCATCCCAACCCATTCTATAATTCTATCATTGTATAAGAAAGGAGCCTGTGCGCAACTGTACCCTTGTGAGTCACCCAGATCAGGGAAGATGTGGGAACCCTGGGGGGTGGGTGACAGAAAGCTGTGCCTGTGACAGGGGCTGCTTCAGTGTTTTGCATCAGTCAAAGCCCTTGAATGTAACTGATCAGTGTCCAGGCAGCAGAGCCTGAAGTTTAGGAATGCCTTCTCCCAACTAAGCACCCTAAAAACTAGAATGCTGGGTCAGATTCACATTTTCTTTTCCAAATAACATTTTGGGGTCCTTTTTGCTGTGGTACAATGGCCTTAATGGGAGAGGAAAACCTTCTTTACTTGAATAATCTGTAGGGATTTGCTCATTTTCCTGGGAGAAGGCCGCTCACTGGTTTGAGGGCAATCAAGGTTCCTGCTCAAGGCCAGGCGGCCTCTGTGCCCACATCGGTCCTTTCTCCTCCCAGGCCTGCAGGTTCCCCCAGCCGCTGTTCCAGGGTGCTATGGACCCCCCGAGTTGGCTGTCCAGTCATTATGTGATAGGGATTTGTTTTTCTGTCTCATGTTTTTGAATGAACTGGATGGAGTCTGCTACAGTATGTTGCATGTCATGCAGTTCCCCTGCTGTCTTGATGGTCTCCTGAGTGACAATCTCAGTCCTCTGGGACTTGTGCTGTAGGGAAGATTGGCTTTTTAACTCTACTCATATTTATTTTTGTAATTAATATTGCTGAGAGTCTGTTCCTTAGCCCTGAGGGTAAGTGGCATTCTTTTCCCTCTGCTTCAAAACAGAGTAGCCAAGTCCAAATTGCCTATTGGGAACCACCACCAGATGTGCTCTCCCTTGAACTGTGTCCAAGCAGCGTCTGGGAGCGTTATCATGAGCCAAAATTATGCCAAAGACTATGCCAATGATTAAATAATATGGATAATTGGGGCCCAGTGTCTTGATGCTGTTTAATATACTTGTACGGAGATACCAGTATCAGTGAGACTCATGGGCTGAACTACTTTCCTGGTACTTAATTGCTCCTGCTGATGTGCTCTGTATCACAAAGACCATGACAGAAACTGTGATGACTTTTGGAAAAAAACAGCAGCACAGCACCTAGGTAATTTGAAATCAAAAATATTTTCAAATGATATGCTTTGGGGTGGCGAACAGGCAAATCTCACCTTGGAAGAGCTGGAAGCATGTCTATCATTTTAGGAGGAGTTCCTGAAACTACCTGAGGGCAAGGGAGGTTTAAAATGTGTTTCACCTATGTCAATGCAAAACTGGATCTAATGGTTCTACGTCTCTGCAGCTGCTTATTTTAAAATAAATTGCACTGTGAAAGTTTTAGGACACAAGTTCATTCCCACCTAGTTCATCCCATTACTTGAATTTGTAACTTAATTATAGTCATATATGTGTTCACTCAGATATAAACAGCTCATGCCACTGCTTCATCACAAGATAAAGCATTTTGGGGCTCACTACCTGTAGTCAAACTGCTGTAAACAGAATCAATCATTTTACCTTTTTAGAAGAGAGGTTTATGAGAGCCAGAAGGCCATGAAGTAGCACATCAACAAAACTAAACGGAAATTGTAGAAATTTGTTCCAGAAATTAGGTGGTGACAGTCATCCTGCATAAAGGTTTTTAAACAGTGCCCTCTTGGTAATTTCCTATTTTAACTAAAGAATGAGTGCAGGCGCTGCTAATTCACATTCTGAAATCATTCTCTGCTAGCTGAACTGAAACAGGATCCAAAGGCAAGAAACTGGACTCGAAACATGTCCTTGTTTTTGATGTGAGTGTTATGATGCTTAAAGATGCTTAAAGAGTGCCACCTGGTTAATTTAAAGCATCACTGAATTTATTCAAATTACTAAAAAAACTGTCTGAGACATTCTTGTGAATGTCACATCACCTGGTTATGCTGATTATAATAATCACTTTGCTACACCATTGTAAAGACCTTCCTTTCCATCTGTTTATATATATATCCACAAATTGATCTAGAGGGTAAAATCGCACAATCCAGTGCTCACGTGTTTCTGTGGAGACTGATTTTTCATATATTCACTGGAATCCACCTGTGGCATTTAAAGTGTGTAATGAATGTAGTGCTAATGAGTCAAATGCTACTTGTTTATTTAGGCTTCTGCCAGACACAGAACCTCAGACCTTCAAAATCTGGAGTAATTTCTGTCAGACAGAGCTGACAACAGCCTTTTTTTGTTGATCTTACACAGACCCCTGAACTAGAAGACAGGGATGGGGAGCAGAGTGAAGCCCCTGTAATCCAAGGGGAAATGGTGAGGGACCTGCTTCAGCACCTACAGGTACACAAATCTATGCGGCCAGGTGGGATCCACCCAAGGGTACTGAGGGAACTGGTGGAAGTGCTCACCCAGGCCACTTTGCATCATTTATGAGCAGTCCTGGCTGACCGGGGAGGTCCCAGCTGACTGGAGGTTGGCAAATGTGAAACCCATCCACAAGAAGGGACGCAAGGAGGACCCGGGGAACTACAGGTTGGTCAGTCTGACCTCAGTGCCTGGGAAGGTCATGGAACAGATCATCCTCAGTGCCATCACACGGCACATGCAGGAGAACAGGGTGGTCAGGCCCAGTCAGCATGTGTTTGTGAAAGGCAGATCCTGCCTGACAAACCCGATCTCCTTCTACAATAAGGTGACCCGCTTAGTGGATGAGGGAAGACCTGTGGATGTCATCTACCTGGATTTTAGTAAAGCTTTTGACAAAGTCTCCCACAGCATTCTCCTGGAGAAACTCGCTGCTCATGGCCTGGACAGGTGTACTCTTGCTGGGTAAAAAACTGGCTGGATGGCCGTGCCCTGAGAGTGGTGGTAAACGGAGTTAAATCCAGTTGGTGTCTGGTCACAAGTGGTGTTCCCCAGGGCTCAGTGCTGGGGCCAGTTCTCTTTAACATCTTTATCGATGACCTGGACGAGGGGATCGAGTGTACCCTCAATAAGTTCGCAGATGACACTAAGCTAGGCGGGCGTATTGGTCTGCTTGAGGGTAGGATGGCTCTACAGGGGGATCTGGACAGGCTGGACCAGTGGGTCCAGGCCAATGGTATGAGGTTCAACAAGGCCAAGTGCCGGGGCCTGTGTTTGGATCACACCAACCCCATGCAGTGCTACAGGCTTGGGGCAGAGTGGCTCGATGGCTGCCTGGCGGAGAAGGACCTGGGGGTGTTGGTGGACAGCCGGCTGAATATGAGCCGGCAGTGTGCCCAGGTGGCCAAGAAGGCCAATGGCATCCTGGCCTGTATCAGGAATAGCGTGGTGAGCAGGACTTGGGCAGTGATCATCCCCCTGTACTCGGCACTGGTGAGACCCCACCTCCAGTACTGTGTTCAGTTCTGGGCCCCTCACTACAAGAAAGACAGTGAGGTGCTGGAGTGTGTCCAGAGAAGGGCAACAGAGCTGGTGAGGGGTCTGGAGCACAAGTCTTATGAGGAACGGCTGAGGGAACTGGGGCTGTTTAGCCTGGAGAAGAGGAGGCTGAGGGGAGACCTTCTCACTCTCTACAAGTATCTGAAAGGAGGGTGTAGAGAGATGGGGAGTGACCTCTTCTCCCTAGTGACAAGTGATAGGACGAGAGGAAATGGGTTCAAGTTAAGCCAGGGGAGGTTTAGGTTGGATATTAGGAAAAAATTTTTCACTGAAAGGGTTATCCAGCATTGGAATATGCATCCCATGTGGATTTGCCATCCCTGGAGATGTTTAAAAAGAAGGTAGACGTGGTACTTGGGGGTATGGTTTAGAAGTGGTTTTGTCAGGTTGGGTTAATGGTTGGACTTGATGATCTTAAAGGTCCCTTCCAACCTTAACAATTCTATGATTCTATTATTCTATCTGCTATTTTTACCATCCTTTAGACATCTGCATGTTTCGCAGGTGTGTGAAAACAGGTCTCCAAAACAACAGGTCATAGATCTTCCATGATGAGAATGTGCAGCTCTCTCAAACCATGTTCCTGGAGCAGATGGATCAAGAACCAATTTATGGAAGGTGATTTATTTCATACAATTGTCAAAAGGAATATTTTGGAGCCTAAGCAAATTTTGTGTAGGCAATCCTGAAATTTATAGATGCTGGTCAGATGAGTTTTCATACATCTTTCACTATAATTTAGAATTGAATGCAGACTTCATCATTCAGAGATATCCTGGGGATTCATAGTTCTCCCCAGAATTTGCTAGTTTTCCAAACAGCCATTTCTGCCATGATTCTATTCTGGGAGCATACTCTTTATTGTCAGTATGTGAAGAAATGTGTAAATAACCCAAATCTGCAGTGACAAGTAGGAGTCATTTCTTGGAGACACTCGTGGCCAAGTGAGACACTTTTCCTCTTTTCAAAAATACAACCAAAGAGACCTGATGTAATAGAATCATAGAATTATAGAATCATCAAGTTCAACAGTTAACCTAGCACTGCCAAGTGCACCACTAAACCATGTCCCTCAGCACCACATCTACCTGTCTTTTAAATACCTCCAGGGATGGTGACTCCACCACTTCCCTGGGCAGCCTGTTCCAATGCTTGACCACTCTTCCAGTGAAGAAATTTTTCCCAATATCCAATCTAAACCTCCCCTGGTGCAACTTGAGGCCAATTCCTCTTGTCCTGTTGCCTGTTACTAGTGAGAAGAGACCGACCCCAACCTGGCTACAGCCTCCCTTCAGGTAGTTGTAGAGAGCGATAAGGCCTCCCCTCAGCCTCCTCTTCTCCAGGATAAACAGCCCCAGTTCCCTCAGCCGCTCCTCATCAGACTTGTCCCCCAGACCCCTCACCAGCTCCGTTGACCTTCTCTGGACACACTCCAGCACCTCAATGTCTTTCTTGTCGTGAGGGGCCCAAAACTGAACACAGTATTTGAGGTGGGGTCTCACCAGTGCCGAGTACAGGGGAACAATCCCTGCCCTAGTCCTCCTCGCCACGCTATTTCTGAATACACTTTCCTTGAGAGAATGGGATGTAGGCAAATCAACTGGTTTAGAATATTTATATGTATCATCATATTCTTCCTCCCCTCCCATTTCGTTCTGCAGATCTGAAAGGTATACCAGTAGTTACTCAGGCATTACCTTAAAACTTCCTCCCTCTGTTGAGAGCCTGCTGAATGGATGGGCCTCCACAAGCCTCTCCTTGCATGTTTACCTGGGGATGGAAGGTGTTTTCACCCTGTTCTTTTATCCCTGCTTGTCCTGCATCTGAAGAATCTCCCAAGGGACTCTGGCAGCCATTTTTGTACAAAGTTGTTAACTGACCTTTCTTTCTAAGCCAGGGCAAAGGCAATCCTTATTGCACAGGAGATAAGAATGTATGTACAGATCCACGTGTTCACAGTGTTACGTCACTCCCATATTTCTACTTGTACAAAGCTCAGAACTTCGATATTGATTTGAGCTGTTTATTTCCATGTTTTTATACCTGGAAAAATGTGTTTAGTGGATGTTTTTTAAACCTCTTGCAGAGCCCTTCCATGTCCAGAACACAGTCATACTTCTCAGCCATATGAGCTGGTGACAAGAACTATTAAATTGGAACACCAATGTCTTTTCTTTCTACCAGCAAAGGCTCAACATGCTGATGAAAACGAGCCAGGCTGGTTTATCCCTAGAAGGGAGAAAGTGCTAAATTAAACATCTTCTGTTTCTGAAAGGACAAACTATTTCCCATGTTGCTCTATGGGAGAACCAGTCCATTGGTGTTCATTGGATGATCTTCAACAGTAACTTTAGATATCATTTAAAACCAACATATTTCATGTGGTCAGAAGAATCAGGTGAAGGAAAAACAATTTAAGCATATTCCAAGACTGATATCTCAATTCATTTAATTACTTTTTTATCAAATTCAGGACATTTTAAAACTTACTGCATTTCAGGTGTGTTCTGCCAGTATTTATTAGTGAAACAAAAAAACCAGCAAAACATATAGGGATGGAACTATTTATCAGTATCTTTGCAGTATCAAGACACAACTTGATCAGCTTCATATTCTCAATGGCTTGTTTGTTTTGTTTTTTTTTTTTTTAAAAATAGTGTCATAATGAAATTTGCTGGCTAATAACCAGAACTAAATCCTGTATTACAACCTGTATTGTATCTTTACTACAGACTTTTTTTAATCTGGGTACAGAATAAGGCACAGTGGAGACTGATTAGTAGACTGATTAGCTCTGTTTCCTATACTCTGAAATCAAACATCCGTCAGAGTATCATGAGTATCTTTGATGTTGGCTCAAATTAAATACAGTGGTGGGTGATGCTTCTGTTTCTCAGGCTTACTCCCAGTCATGTTATCTCTGCTTTCGTTGTCTGAAGGCTGGATCATTGGTTACGTGCAGTGAATTAAAACTGCAGTGGTACATTTGTAAAGTGAATTAAGTCAGTCAGGATAATGACACTAAAGTTCTACATAATATTCTACATCCACACCTTCAACTGAATGATACCACTGATTTTTTAGCCCAGACGGTAATCTCATGTGTGAGGTGTAATCTCATAACCTAGGGTGGTATAATGTAATCTGGAGTTTAGGTGTGAGAAATGCATTCTTATTACTATGAAAAACTTGAAAGAGACCGTTTTGCATCGTGACCCAACTTCACCTTTTTGTTTGAAATTTCTTTAGCACAGAGGTTTGTTCAGAACACTTTAATGGCTGAAAGATGTAACAGTGAGATTAACAGCTCTCATCTATTGATTTTCTTCCCTCCAAAATATGGATTACAGGGATTAACAGTCCTTCAAGGGACATCATAAGTAAATGGTTAGTCTCATAAAGTGCTCCCAGCTCAGCTCTGGCACAATTTAACTTCCACAAATGCTTTGCACTGTGGACTGATCACTTGATTTTCTAGTACTGAGAGCAGCACTTACTGAAACACGCAACTAGCCAGACCAAAAATGGCACTGACAATTTGCAATGATAAATTTGTAGAATGAAATAATTCATTGTCAAGGGATTACCAAAACACCTGAACATAAAACATCTGTCATGTGAAAAGCTGAATAATGATCAAACCCTAGAATTTTTCCAAGTAAATTGATAGTTCACATTCCAGTGCTGTGCTCGGAGTGTTGACACTACTAACATGTTTCACATACACACAGTGCTATTACCTGTTGCCTTAGTAACCCTATATATTACACTGGTAACATAGCAACATAAGTGAACATGCATGACTGAAGAATCTAAAACAAATATAAACAAGTGGAGGCAGTCAGGTCTGAAGGAAAGACATTTTTTGTGTATCAACAAGAACTGAATTTTGGGCTTCCAGGAACCATTTCAGGAAAAATAGTACATTTTTTCTCCATGTAAATTGATTTCATAGTTGGAATTATAAATTTTTAATGCAGTTGTTTTTCTCATTCATCACCTGCCCCTCTTCCTTCTAGGATGAAAGTATCACCAAACATCACCAAAAGGTAAAATTTCATCATTGCTTCCTAAAGAAACAGTATGGGAAATCAATGGAACAAAATAGCCAAACTATATTTTAAGCAGTTTTATCTATAGTTTTTGGCTTCCTAACAGTGAAACCACAGTATCAGGATGGTGGATAAGAACCGTGTCAGAGAGACAGTCCATGGAAGGCTGCTTTTACAAAGCCTTAGATAACTTAAGTTGGTTTTAGGTACTGGTGATAACATAGCAAGACAAAATAAACTGCTACCTAAAGAAGATGAACTCGTATTTCTGTGATACTGTGCACTTGAGCTTTGTGGTACAATTTACAAAGAGTGCGTGACTTAGGCATGGAGAGATCTCTGTAAACTGTCTGTTATTTTAAAGACTTGGGAGTAGATTTGGGAAATCATCTGTATTTAGGACCATGCAAATTAAATTTTGCATATTCAATATTACTCGAACATATGTTTAAAGCTAAGAGCATTCTTAAATGCTGATCAGAATAGAGATTAATTTAAGAATACAGGGATGTCATTTCATGAACTACGGCCAAGGGCAAGAGAACTTAAGTACGAGTCCTTTGCTCTTCTGTATGACTGTTCTCACTGGTGTCATTAATGCTTTATGCCACAAGCTCAAATCCTGTCCATGTGAGGATATCTAAATGGGGAATATTAGAAGACTTGAAACAGCATGCAAAAGCCTAAGGAGTGATAAAATAACTGTCCTAGCCCACTGCTTATGCAAATTTTTATTGCTCAGTATTTTAGTGATTTAATTTCTGTACACGTAAACCACACAGGCTTTCTTTTGTTCCTCATGAGATCACTGTTATGGAGCTGTTCTTTATTAAACTCCAGCAAATTTCCATCTGTGTAAAATTACACATTCAAGTAGGTGTGAATTCCAAAGGAAACGACTTACTTTTACTGCAGTCGCCTTTTGACACAATGTTCTCATTTAATTCTCTTCAGTCTCTATTTTAATTCTTGATGCTGAGTGAAGTTATACGTGTGGTAGAGACAATACGTGAAACTTGTTCTTTGGGTAGCTGAAAAAAGTACCTATGTAGCTACATTCAGTTTTTACTTTACCAGAAAAAGAGTGTGTATGACTACAAAGCCCTGGTCACAACCAGAATCTCCTTGTCATGATGATTCGGCACCCAGCCGAAAGGACTTTTCGTACAAATTTTACTTCAGTATTAATATTCTCAATTCTTTACATTTTTTGTTGAATCTTTGTTCCACACATAGAAGCATATTGGCTCTGAGATACAGAAGCTGCTCAGCTTTGTAGGTTTGTGGTTGCTACGGCCTCCTGTGACTGTGGCCACAGTAGCCAGAGAAATAAAAGACAAACAGGTTGTGGTATAAAGATACATTCTCACTGTAAATGAGAACCTTTTTTGTAAATTAATGTTTTTGTAAATTAATACTGATAATGAATCTTTGGAGACTTTCCTCAGCTCTCTCCCCTGACTTCAGCTGGCATGACATTTTCTCATTGTGTACAATTCATTGCAGCTCTGTTGAGTGGGGAAATATCGACCTAAGGGGAGGAGACTCTGGAGCTGGGAACATGCCAGTGCCACAGCGAATTCAAGAAGAGCTTCTTTTACATCCAGTCCTGAGAAGAAGAAGGAGAAATTCATTTCTGAGCTTTGCTGCTTGCGTTGATCAGCCATGTTTCCTTAAAAGTTCTCTGTTATTTAAGAAGTTGCCATTGCCATTGCCATTGCCAGAAAGGTAAGAAAAGGGTGTTAATGATGAGCAATCTTCTGGGACAGGATCTGTTACCTGCGTGGACTTCACAAGATAAGGTGAAGCCATTTGGCTCCTAGAGATACGTTAATGTTTAAACTGCTAACTCAGAATCCTTTTTTTGATACCAAAGACCACCGGTCAGGGGGTTGGTGCTGAATACCCCGCTTTCAGACAAGTAAGCGAGTGATACGCTATAGCTGCATAACACCAGGACCATCGTCCATCACGAGGTTACTCTCACGCCCCCCTGTATTGTGTGGTGATTGACAAGGAATAGAGATAACAAAGTTAAAGCAATGCAAACTTTGAGTTTTTTTTTTCCTCGGTACCCTTCAAGCTGTGTCTTCTGCCACTTTTTGAAATGAGCATGATTCCTGCCTCTACATCTTTCACATTCACAAAACGGTGCGTGCATAGGGAATAAAAGCAAAAAGCTGTAGGTTGTGAAAGTATAGGATGGTGCAAGCAGCTAGTTCTCTAAAACTCATCTTAAATGCCTAAAAACCTGACCTTCCTCTATGTGTTTGTCCTGCTAGGAGCATCATACCACTTTATGACACCCTCAGCGTCTCCTCTAAACAATTACCTGTTTTGAAAAAAGGCGAGATTTGTATAGCTTTCTCAAGACATCTTACCTCAGCTCAGTGCTACAGCCTAGCTGCTGGAGAGGACCTTTCCTACTGGTCCCACAGCCTGAAGGAAGAAGAATTTCAGCCCCACTAGTCTTAGCAGTGCAGCCTCGGGCCAAGGAGAATTTAGTTGGTTTTGGGCAGCTACGTGCCTGTCCCTTAGGCAAAGCTAGGATGGGGTTATGGCTGACCTCAGGGTCTTCCAGCACAACCCTTAGGCAAAGCTATTTTATTTTAGGTATGTGAGGAGAGTACAGTCCCCATTAAATCACACAGGTCCAGCTTGTCAAATCTGCTGTACCACGTTTATGCAGAGATGTTAAGAAAACTAACCCACGTACAATACGTTGATCGGGATATTTTCACAAATAAGATGAAACTGAAAAGAGTTTTCAGCAGAGTTTCAAAATTAAGGATTGTATTACTACGAGTTTCTGCTTGTTTGAGTATTCTCTATTCTATTCAGAAGCAAGGGCTTAAGAGCTATACATAGCTGAGTTTTACTGACTGTCATAGCGACATTCAACTAAAGGAAGGAAAAAAGTGGGAAATATTCACAAGATGATAGCTAGCAGCTCTAAGCAACAGTTAGAGCATCAGTGAAAGATGAATAGTGGTGTCATGAATGATAAGTTCATTAAGTGATACATGGTTATATAGGACTTGAAAGAGCTGGGTTCAGTTCATCCTTTCTATGTGACCTTGGGGAAGGTGTTCACGCTGTTGCCTTGTAGACAAAGTCAGATTTACCTGCCTACCTCTTTTCATTTAATAAGCAGGGAACTGCTTTCCAAACAAGTTATCTAATTAGGGCAGGTAAAGCTTTATGTGGAGTGAACTCCTTCTTTCAGTCAGCCTGGCTTTTTCTAGGCTTATCTCTTGACGTGCACAGTGCTGTGTCCTCCAGTCCCGATGCTCTGAATGTCTCACCCTCATCTCTTCTGATCTCTTTGGAGAGAGAACAGCCGCATCTGAATTATACCTAGATTTTCTCTTAGTAACACAAAGGGTGATCGGGATCCCAGGCCCTTCTCTGGGAGTATGAAGGTCATGGATGGTGGAGGTTTTTCCTTCTAGCTATATGGTCTGCCTGGGGTTATTTTTATACGTTTTCTTAACACTGTCTGCTTCTTTCTCATTGCTTCCCAGCTGAAGTTTGAAAGATGCCCCTCAGCATCCCCCAGCCCTGTTACCCCAAGGGGGATGTTGTTGCACACTGCTTCTCTGCAGTCTTTGGCATATACCACATAAGGTTTCCCATCACTGAGGCTAAAACAGGTCAGGCAGCAGTCACTGACCACTGCACAGGTCGGTGCAAAGTTGGTGCTTTCTCCTCCTAATGGCAAACCCCACATCTACAGGGCTACGCAGTCCTGATGCAGAGCTGGGGCTCCTCCTAAGGTGTTAGCTCGGACCAGAAATTAGAAAATGTTCTTGGCTCTTGTAGGTTACCTGTAGCCTCTCTGCTCCCCTTCCCTCCTTTCCTGGATAGCTCTGTTACAGTGGTAAGTAGCACAGACATATGAAAACTAAATTGACATGTCTTGAGTTATTTGCTAGAAGTTAAAAAGTAAATGTTAAAAATTCATATTTTTTGAAATGCTTTTAGTTGGCCTTTACTAGCATTTCATAACCCTATATCTACCAAAGTCTGCTATGACTTTAGCCACAATTTATTTACTAGATATATTGGATCATTTCTGATATACTGAATACTGAATGGTGAGTACTATTACAGCAGAAACCAAACCTTTCTTGCCAGATAATGTTCTAACAAGGAACACATGACAATTTAAGATATTACGGGTTCAGTGGACATCACTATAATAAAGTGTGTGCACATACATAACTAATTAGGTGGCCCTGAATTAGTAAAATTGTTAGGGATTGGGTTATATTATTCTTTTTCTCAGTATATGATTTCTGTAAATTAGCTTGCATTTGTAAGGGCTCTTGTGGATATCAAAACATTTTAAATGGTAAAATTAATCTAAAATTTGACTGCAAGAGGACTTGCTCGTTTTTTTAGCCTGACACTCAGTTAACATAAGGGAACCATCCTTACCATTACTAAATTGACTCTTTTGTCAAGGTATATTACATCTCCAATTTACATTTATTTATGAAGAGAAGCCAAGGGAAGTCTGTTTAATGTTCAAGTGTTGTAAGGCAGAGCTCCTAGTTTGTGCCCAGGCAATCTACTGACTCACAGCCGTGACAGCCAAAGCAGAAGGTCAGATCCAATGCTGCAATGGATTAGACTCAGAATTTGTGAATATTGTGATCTGTGTATCTGACTGAAAGCTGGGACCTTAGCCTGTGCGCTTGCTACCCTCGACCTTAGAGATCGCAAATGCCTAGGCACCATTTGAACTAATTTCCTCAGATGAATTTCATTTTCACACTCTGTCTGAGTGCATGTGTGGCTCTTAGTCACACGCCAAAGCCCGACGCCTAACACTGCTGCGGTTCACTCAGAAGTGAAAATGAACGATTTTGTACTTAGAAGATATAAATGATGCAATCAGCTTCAAGGTAAAGAAAGGCTTCTGGCTGTGTTTTATATTATTATTATAAATGACATGTGAAATTGAACCTAAAATAAAGAGTACAGCCCTTCAGACATCTTGCTGTACTCTACCACTGAAAGACTTAGTGTTAATAACATTTGATTAGGAAAATAGTATTGGGTTTGACATATTACTTACAGTGTTAGAAGGAGCTCCCTGGAACCTACCCAGGGAAACAGGATATTGCCAATCTCTTTTAACTCCATTTAATAAAAGAAAATTGTCTAGTGTTTCAGGCACCAGAGATGCATCAATACAGATGCCACTACAGAATAAGCTGTCACTGATTATCACTACCTTTAATCTATCTTACTAATGAAATCATTAGTTCTTTTCATGTCAACTGAGACAGAACTATGGTAACCTTTTTTATTTGACATTGATCAGGAGAGTTCCCATGTCCCAGAAATCGATGAGTAATGACATGATCTAAAAATTCTGGGTAGTGTTAAGAGCAATGAGGTATGTCAAATTCTTAGTAGGCACTTGTAATGTCTGGGGAAAAGAGAAAAGCAAATAGAAAAGGAAGTAAAATACACAGAGAAGTTTGGAAGAGGATGTCATTTATCACTGTAGTTTATGTTCTTTGCTGTAAATGTTCATGTATTTCAAATATTATTCTATGAACTCGTAGTAAAGCTGAATACACTGTGTCTCATGCCTCCCTCAGTCTAAACAGCTAGGCAATCCCTACTGGAGCAAGTTAGTAAAAGCTGGTGCCTGAGGAATTGGAGCAAATAATGAGTGAAAGAGCAGAAAGTATAGCCATGTGTTTCTGAACTGTTTGCATATCTTTTCTACTACCTGTTCTAATGAAAAATAGAATAAATGGTCTCCCAAGTAATGTAACATATAAAGATTATTGCTTCTTAGTGGATGATGACTGTGTATGATGACCTTCACAGATGTGCTTCTCTTGCAGCAGTTAGAATTTTTGTGTGCTGTTGAGATATTTTCTCTTGGAAGACATGCTTGGAATGAAATAGAAAGGTACAAACTCTGTCTAGAAACATGTAGCTTGAGAGACAAAAAATAGATGGCTATATAGGTTGTAACACACAAGAAAATGTCATAATACACGAGAAAAAAAAAGGATTTGTATCCGTTGTTCGTCTATAGCATGCTTTTTTCAGTCGTTATGTGTATATGAGAATTGTCTTCAACTGATCCATGTTTGAAGCATAGGTAACCCCTTTAAAATGAGCAGGAATGGACCTCCTGGGGACACATAAAGGCGAACAAAAGGGAACTAAAGGTTTTCCTCAACATTCCCAGGATGGCCATGGGAATAATGGCAGTAATTTATTAGTATTGCAGTAACAGTGAATGTGGCAAAAGAAGTGGAGGCCTACCATTGGAAGCATCATGACTTATTATGGTGGATTGTGTTGTTTTTTTTTTTTAATAAGGAAAACAGCTTTGAAAGCATAAATAGCTTTTTCTGCATTTTTGATGCTCTAATCCTGTGATAAGAGATGCTACTCAGAAGGCTGAGAGTTTTAATCCACAGGATTTAAAGTGTTATCAGTTAAATTTGATAAAATCTACCATGGCTTTTAGTGACACCCTGAAGTGCAGCGTATGAGAGCTGCTGGAGGTGTTCAAAAGGTTGCCTCCCTTTTTTTACCCCAGCCTTCAAGTGGACTGTGGAAACTTATAGCCCTCATGATGGCAGCTTGCTCATACTCTATCTGTCTCCACCATCTGGTTTATATCTGGGGAGGCTGCTTTACACAGTTCCACTTTTCCTGGACACTTTAAGGAGAAATGCGACCAAAAGACAGTTGGAAGAAGTCATGGACCCTTGAATTAATCTGAAGTCGGGAACCAGAACTCTTCTGTTGCTTTTGCATTGATGAGTATAATATCCTGAGCTTTCCATCTTCTCCATTGCTTACGTACATCACTTCTTTGTCTTCTTTTCCAGGAGAAAAAAATAAGCGAATTAGAAAGAGGTTTCCCTAAAAGTTGTATATATGTTAAAATTTACAGACATATCTACTCCATGGAATGCTCTGCACTTCTGTTTTCTGGGGGAAAAAAAAACGCCTTTTCTTTGCTGTGCTTAACTTACTTAGGCAAAAACAAAACAAAACAAAACAAAACAAAAAAACCCCAACCCCCCAGTGCTCTCTGCACTTCAAGAGTCAAATTACCATCTCAATTGCAGAATTATAAGATTCTGTATAAAAAAAACAATCTTTTTTTCTTTTCGGTTCTTTGTGGGCAGAGGTGAAAATGAACTTATGCAAATGTTGAAGTGTGCTTTTTCAAATATAAAGTGAAAAAGCTTTAGTCTTCAAAACACTTCAAATTACTTTAGGTAATTGCTTTTTTTGCTCCAAGCAAGCGTCAGAACATTTACAAATTAGTTAGGCTTTTTTAGGTATTTTTACATCGGACTGCCAATTTCATTAATTTTCACGTTTCACCCACTGGAACCTCTGGGCAGTAAAATGGCACAAATTTATGATTACCTGTTTATGGGATACTAATAAACAAGTTTTTCTGTTTCGTGGGTCCCTTACAATTAACTCAAATAAGGCAAGGTAAACAAGTTTCACCTTGAGTGACAGGCTACTCTTTCTCGTATGCCATACTGGAAGAAGTAGAAGCCTAAGAGGGGTGAAATTTGGAAGAGCAAATATAACATGTTCATGTATTCTAAATGTGAGTTATACTTACACCTGTTTGTTTGGTGATGGTTCCTAAACAGGGGATCTCCTATTGCGGAGTTAAATACAACGTCAAGCTTTTAGGACACATATGCAAGGCTACTGCTGTCTGGCACACAGATAAAAGTCATACCTGTACTGGGGAGTCAGAGAAAGGTGGATATGTTTCCAGTGGCATGATTTCCCACTGTGCCATTGGCTACTGAAATTCATATTTCTGCACCACACAAGCCCAAGCAGACTTTTGGTGCTGCATAACCTAAGTGACAGGCCTGTATCAGGAATAGTGTGGTGAGCAGGACTCGGGAAGTGATCATCCCCCTGTGCTCAGCACTGGTGAGACCCCACCTCGAGTACTGTGTTCA